>VXAK01013203.1:0-11071 GCA_013399435.1 Arenaria interpres | reverse complement strand
AAAAGAAAATATAATAATATAAAGAAAGAAAACAATTAAATATATATAATACATATAAAACCAGTGTTAAGCTCCTAGGATGACGATCACAGCACCAGCAGGCACCAGGAAGGTCCAAGACTGGACTCAGCAATGGACGGGACCAGGATTCGGGAACTGGATTCAGGGAGTGGATTCAGTAACACACGGATTAGGATCAAAGGCAGACAGAGTTGTCCTTGGGTGTCAGCCACTGAAGAAAAAGGCTGACCTCTTTTATCTCCCAGTTTTTATACTGAGCATGATGCAGATGGAATGGAATGCCCTGTTGGAAGGTTTGGGTCACCTGTTCAGTCTGCTCCTCCCCACAGTTGCAATCCCTCTATGCTCTTTTGTTTCTGACCTTCCAGTTTGGTACATAACAAAGTTAGCTGACCTTGGATGTTACAGTAATGAGTATAGGTAAGACCTTCTCTGCATATCATTCCTTGTTACTAACTATAAACATCAGGCCTTATCACTGTGGTAGCAGGCACTGTGTGAAGAATATGCCCTTAATTTTAGAGAATTAAGTGAAAAGTTAAATTACTTAAAAGAAAATTGGTTCTGTTTTACCTCAAACAAGGACAGTGGGCAAAAAAAAGACAGAAAAAGTTACGTCTAACCATTTGGGACAAATTAAGGCTTTTTGAATCACCAAATGACTGGGATTGTTAGTGAGAAAAATGAATACTTGTATAAATAACAGCATCCAGACCTGTTAGACTGAATGCTAGAAGGATATTTGCATGTTTCTTCATATGACTCATGTAATTTATTCATGTCATTGTGTCTAACTATATTAGTAAACAATTTTTATGTAGCCAAAATTTTAAAAAAATATTTTAAAATTATTTTCTTTGTTCTCTGGTTACATATTATTCAGGTAGGGAAAGATAAAAATAGTTCTTACAAAAATATAAGCTTTTTGTCCTGGTCAGACTGATGTAAATGAAATTTGTGGTGTGTCAGCACATATAGTTAATTAGCAATACGAGTCATGATTTTGTTTTTTCTGTTTATTTCATGCTCTATTAGCATGAAGCAGATGCATCAGAAATGAACATTCCTGCTGTGTAAGAGAAGCAAATTTACACTGTGAATGCATTAATCCCCCAAGAAATAGCAGGGCCTCAAACTTTAAGTGAAACAAAAGTCGTGCTGCTTAATTCCAGAAGAAACATTTAATTGTATTGGCTTTGGTGGATGCATGGTACTAAAGAAGAATAGCTCTGAAAAAAACCTTTCACTAAATACTATACATAAATGCTTTCTAATATATATACCTTGGTAATGTACAGATCAGTAATAACTGTGCATGTATAGATTCCCATTAAATCCCACAAAAACTTAAAGGAAGTATATGTTCCCAGTATAATACACTGTCAGTAAAATAAAATGATGAAGTTTTTTAGCAATAGAATATGATGATATGTGCTGTGGATTACCCATTTCATGACATAAATTCAGAATTAATATGAAGATTTTGTATAATTTCCCTGCATAAATAGTTGTTATAACCAACTGGATAGTCTGGTATACACAAAACCTAACATAGAGACCTAACAAGGGTTCAGAGGGTCCATAAAGTCTGGCTGGGGGCTGGTAACTAGTGGTGTACCCCAGGGGTCAATAGTGGGTCTAATCCTATTCAGCATCTTTGTTAACGATCTGAATGAAGGGGCAGAGTGTACCCTCCGTGAATTTGCTGATGACACCAAACTAGGAGGAGTGTCTGGTACACAAAAGTGTCGTGGTCTCAGCCAGAGCAACCTTAATAGGCTGAAGAAATGGGTTGAAAAGAACCTCATGAAATTCAGCAAGGAGAAGTGCAACATCTGTACCTGGGAAGAAAAACTCCATTCACCAGTATAGGCTGTGAGCCACCCAGCTGGAAGGCAGCTATGCAAAAAAGGACCTGGGGTCCCAGTGGATGAGAAGTTGAATATAAGTCAGGAATGTGCCCTTGCTACAAAGAAAGCTAACGATGTTGCATTAGAAGGAGAGAGCTGATCCTTTCCCTCTACTCAGCACTGGTGAGGACACACCTGGAGTGCTGGGTCCAGTTCTAGGCTCCTCAGTTTGAGACACGGACATAGCGCAGAGTCCAACAAAGAGCCACCAAAATCACTAAGGGACTGGAGCACCTCTCTGATGAGGAAGTGTTAAGAGATCTGGGACTGTTCATCCTGAAGAAGAGAAAGCCCAGGAGGGACCTTATGAGTACATATAAACACATGAAGGGTGTATGCAAATAGGATGGAGCCAGGCTCTTTACAATAATGCTCACTGATAGGACCAGGGGCCCTAATCTCTCTCATAGTCTCTGCCCTATCTCTGCCCTAGATCCCACTATCTACTGGGATCTTTTACTTGGACATTCAGAGAATCATACCAGATAATAAATGGAAGTAAATATTAATACTGGGGGTCATCACTGCTCTCATTCAAAAGTACTATCTTATTTATATCAAAGTGATCAACACAGAAAATTAGTTCAAAACTTAGTCAGATTTTCTAGTTGTAAGTTATTTGATTCAAACTATTTGAAATGCGTTTTAAGTTAGAATCCATTTTAGAATAAAAAAAAAAGATCATTTGCATATCAGCTAAATTGCAAATTCATAACATGCAAAAGAATAGCAGAGGCATTTTTAAAGTCATTTACTTTGTAGAACTGAATTCACTGAATCGAACGTCCTAAATTACTGCAAATTTACAACAGTGTTGCATGAGAAAATGTAGCCCAGTCAGCTTGCACTATGTTATTGAAACCAAAACCCAAGGGAAAAAGTTTTACTAAAACCTCCCAGGTAAATAAGTGCATGTGAGGGGAAAAAAAGAATAACACTTGCTCAATTTAATAACAGGAAATGAACAGCTATAGTTTTTGCTCTTCAAGCAGAAAAGAAAATTCTTAAAAATACTTGTGTCTTCTTTTGTACTTTCAGTCTCTTGTCTATTTATGAGCTACTCCAGGGAGGAAAAAACACTTAAAAAATGGATTTTTAAAGAATCAATAACATGTCCACTTCTTTCCTTTTTCAGGTTATTCTGAGACTAAGGAAAAAATAATTTCTGAGGAGCAATTGGAGAGACCTTTCTGTCTTTCTGATGTGCAAGCCACAACTCATACAACAGAGAAACACTGTGTCAAAAAGAACCCTTTCTAAATATTAGTTCATCTTGATCTTATGAGAGAAACAATTTAAAAATATTTTCCTAAAACTCTGGAAGTTATACTTCCTCAATTGTATAGAAATCCACACACTGATTTCAAGTTGCAGTCATAAAATAAGGGACTGGCAGGGTCTAAAGGATAGTGGAGCCTCATGTGTAGAAGGAGAGTGAACATTGCACTTTTGTCATTTTTTTTTTTTTTTTAAATGTGACAAATTCACAGGACTGTGACAATTCACAGAGGGCCTGCTACAAAACTTCCAATGAGCTATCTTTTTGTCATTGAGAGAAGTGTTCCTACCCGCTCACTGTGGATTCCAAAATTAATTTCTACTCAGTTCACATTTGTTTTCCTCTGTTTGTTTTGTTTCACCCTGGACTAATTTAAGTGATGCTTCTTTAAGGGAGTGTCACCAGGGAAGAGCTTTTCTGTTTTTAAGCTGCAGCAGCTGTGGTGCAAGTTTAGTATCCAAACTGTATAATAATGACAAGTGCTCTCACTGTAGGACAAAAATGCAACAACAGTGTGTATGCTGTGCAGCTCAAATATAAAAGTTAAACAAAAATCTGGATTTCTGAATGTTGAAAAGGTGTCCAAGACACCAATTTAGTTTTCAGGCTGAGTGTATTTCTAAAGCCTCTTCAGCCAAAAGATAATCCATTATAAACTATTTTTCATTGCAAAATTCCTGATGGATGAAAGGGAAGGTAGGCAAGCTGTTTATCAGAAGGGAATGAAATCTTTATAAAAAAGTAAAATAAATTATGCTGTGAGTAGAGAAACTGCTGGAGTTGAATTTCCTGTGAATGTCTTTTCTTTGTGTCCCAGCTTCTAAATAACCATGGTGAGGCAGCATGGCATCTGACTGCCTTTTGGTTACATGTAGCTGAAGGGTATCAATGGTTCTGTGGAGAACATCAGAGCGTCTTTTGTTTGGTTGGAGTTTTTTTCTTTTTTTATTATGTTTGCTTGGGTTTAATGTGGTTTCCATGGGTTTTCTATCATCTATATTTTTGCTTCATCCAGATAATCCTAGATCTTTATTAGACTGATAGATTTTAATAAGAGATCTGAAAAAGCAGAATAAATCACAAAATCACAGAATGATAGGGATTGGAAGAGACCTTCAGAGATCATCTACTCCAACCCCTCTGCCAAAGCAGGTTCACCTAGGGCAGGCTGGACAGGAACACATCCAGGTGGGGCTTGAATATCTCCAGAGATGGAGACTCCATAACTTCTCTGGGCAGCCTTTTCCAGTGTTCCGTCACCCTCAAAATAAAGAAGTTTTTCCTCATGTTGAGACAGAATTTTCTGTGTTCCAGTTTGTGTCCATTGCCCCTTGTTCTGTTGCTGGGCACCACTGAAAAGAATCTGGCCCCATCCTCTTAATACTCACCCTTTAGATATTTGAAAGCATTGATGAGTCTTGTTCACTTTCAGTAGGTGAGATAGGTGGGACAAATCCTAAAGCAGCCACATCTTTGTGGGTCTGTGCACTTAACCTAAGCAATTTTGGAATACTCAGCAGTTTCCAAGTCTAGCATACACCCATTACACCCAGTTTTTGAGAGAAAAAGCCCTGTTCATCAATTGGAAGATAATCAAAAGACATCTCACCTGAATCAGGGTAATCTTTGCCTTCTCTCCTTCCTTCTCCATACACAGCAAATTCATGTACAACCTGAATAAAAAACACCTAGCAAACTTGAATTTAGATGCATATAACACCAATAGGTGCATTCAGCAGAGATAATGAGTGAAGGTTCACATACTCCACATAAGAAAATGTAAAATCCCGCACTTTTCTTGGTGCAGTTCTTCACATCTTCTTTGAAAGACTGAAATTAATAACCCCAGCTCTGTTTTCATACTCATGTAATAATTAAAAATTTCTATAATTAAAAAGATTTTTTTAATTGAAAAGTTTTTATTATGTAAGTATTTAGATTCAACTGCAAATGTTCTTTAAAGTTTAAATTAAATTTATTGTATTTCTGCAAAACTGACTGAAAGTAATGAACTCAGCTTCATAAAAGTTGTTTGACTTTGTATTTAACCCATTTCTTACCCTTCCCTGTGTTTACTGGTTTGTGGGGTTTTTTATTTAAAAAAAAAGATAAAAACAAAATTCAGAAAAACATTAAGCATCGTGAGGCATTTTATTTTATTTTATTGTAAAACTTGGGAAAAAGAAAATAATCAGCTTAATTTGGTTTGCTTTGCTATTTTACTAAGAATAAATAGTATTCTAAGAGAAATTAATAACTGATGTTATATGATGATTAAATCTAAGATGTAATCATCTAGATTATTACAATATTCAAGATGAAACGACAAATAACCAATGGTTTTTCCTCTGGAAAAAAATCAAGACCAAAAAGAACTCTCTAATTTGTATCATCAGATATTGCTGTAGACTTTGGTTCCTGGAGGCACATTTTGGTTCTTCTCTTGGCACAAGTATATTAAAATCCCAATTTGGCTATTTAAGTTAATGACAGACTTGTCTCCATGACATTTAAGAAGCTGGCTGAAGAGTGTTAGCTTAGAAATTTGGAGTTTTGTTAAAGTGTTCTACATGTTTAATCCCGGAATCATTGGGGTTTTATTTTTAAATTTCTTTACTTTCTTAATTCACTATGAAAAAGAGAAGTCAGTTCTTTCCCATACTACTTAGTTATTAAATTTGCAATTATTAGCAAGCATCATTTTTTCTAGAATTTTTTAGTTCATGTGCACTTTGAAGTTTTTACTATGTCTAGAAATAAAAATGCTGTGATGGTTAGAAACTACAGTCTTCAGAAAGTATGACAAAAAATCTACAATGCTTTCAACAAGTTATCAACCTCAACTGGCCCTCCATAATATTTGGATTGCACCTCTCAGTAAATAATGTTGGCTATTTGTTTCTAATAGAGCCCATGCTGCTCAGAAATTTCTGACTGTTTGGTTTAACGAAATACCCACAGATAGTTTGTTTCTCACAGGCAATAAGGCTACATATTAAATAAATAAATAATGATAATAAAAGGGGAAGGGGGGAGACATTCCTGACCTCTACTGTTGACTGTAGCCAGTGCAATATATGTTACTGCAAGATTAGAGATGTTTATACATAAATGAGATGTCATCAATCCATTAAGTCAGGCAGTCTCAGAGTTTCACGAATAGAAGGAAGAAGAATGAGTTGCCTGTGGTACGCATTAGTAATCTTCAGTGCTTATTTTCTTTTTTTCCCTCAAGAATTCCTAAACCTCTAAAAAATTACTTTCACAGTAAAACATGAAAGTGACAATGTTTCCTTCTGTTTCCTTCTGTTAAATATATGCTACTGTCTATTTATTTCTGAGAATTAAAATGTCAGTGTTGCAAGCGATAAAGTACTCTTTCAAAAAAATAAAGTAACTGCTAGACTACCACAGCCACAGTTCATGAGCTGCAAAACGGAGCGGACATAAGTAGAGATATAAGGATTATTTTATTACTTTTCTAATAACATTATACTCTTTTCTGTGACTGTTATAGGTTCTCTGCAAGAAATTTTACTCACACATAGGAGCATACAATTAAGTTATCGAAGGCAAAGTCTAAGAACAGAGAAAGAAAACAAAAACATCTTTGACAACCTTAGCACTACTGATAATTCATGCATTAATTCCATATTCCCCTTTCTTAACTCTAAACACTTTTTTACCAAGCTAAAAGAAAGGATAAAGATGAAGGTGATCAGTACATCTTGTAAGTTGCACTCTCAGCTTGCATGCTGGTGATCTACTGATTTATAAGCATGCTGGCTGAAGCAAAAGGTCAGATGTGAAACTGCAAGGGTTAAACAGTAAGAGTGGCTCTGGGGTAGCAGCTGCTAGCAATAGAAAAGAGTAGATGGGCTTGATCTTCTGGCCGTCTCAAATGCTTCTGTATCAATTTGCTGCTTTCTGTGCTAGCTCAGGAGTGGTGATATCTGTGATGGACCTAGAATGGGAACGCACGATCATGCAGTTCTCCTTCCAGGCATAACACTACAGCCTCCTTCTGTGGACAACTACCAGTAACTAGAAGGAGATGGGAAGAGCTGGTGGCTCTTGATAATCCTGCTCTGGTAAGGATATCCGATGTACTGACTTTCTGGAACCTTTTTTTGTCTCCCAGAAGCAGCCATATGCTATTCCCCACACTCAGCACAGGTTTAAGAGCAATCTTCTATTGCTGGTACTGCCCAAATTAGAGCTTTTAAAAGCCCCTTTTTGTTAACCCATGTAAATCTGACAAGACTCCATAAAAACCAGTGTAAGATTTTCTTCATATAAACATGGAGTTTGTACATAGGAGAAAGGAGGAGAGACAGAAAGGAAAAGAAGAAAGGGTGGAAAGCAAGCAGATCCAAGTCCAGCACTACGGACCTTGATTCCACTCACCGCAGAACTTAAGAGCAGGTGTAATCTTTATTTTATTCATATGAAAAAGCAATAACCCATTGCCCCCGTTTCTCTCTCTCTCTCTCACACATACACTGTTTTATTCTCTTCTAAGAGACTTCTGTCTTTAGTCAGTCATGTTTGCTGTAATTTTCTCTAAATCCATCAGTCTCTGAGGGTTGTGAGACACTGGAAGAGGTTTCCCAGAGAAGCTGTGGATGCCCCATCCCTGGAAGTGTTCAAGACTAGGCAGGATGGGGATTTGAGCAACCTGATCTAGTGGGAGGCGTCCCTGCCCATGATGGAAGGGTTGGAACTAGATGATCTTTAAGATTCCTTCCAACTCTAGCTATTCTATGATTCTATGAAATTGTAACTGGATGATCTCCCAGTTCTGGGAGATCCCTTTGTCAGAGGAATCCCTGCAGATGTCATTCCTATCTGATGAAATTGAGAGTTGCTTCATTAACAAAGAACTGACTAAAGATATAATTCTTTTTTCGTAGTACAAATCCTACTTTACTAGAAACTGTTTTTAAGCAATCCTATCACAAAAACATGTTCCTGTATTCTATTTTTTGGTAAATTAGACTCTGAGTTTATGAATATCATGTTGTGTATGTCTTTAGATCTTAGCCTGCATGCTTGCCACCCTCAGTCTTGGAGATCTCAAATGTGTAGACAGCATTTGAACTAATTTCCACAAATCAGTTTCATTTCTGCACTCTCTCTGACTGTGCATGTGGCTCTTAGTCACATGCAAAAGTCATACATAATGCTTTCAACACTTAGTAATAGCAGATAATCTTTCCTACATGTTTAACATAAAAGCTTCACAAAAATGTCAGGCAAAAATAAACCTTTGCCTTTGTATTTTCATGAGAACCCTTTAAAAGCGTCCTTCTTTTAACCGGTAGGATGACTGATAGGAGGTGACTAAGGAATACGTGAAGCGTAGGAAGAAATATATGATGACAAGCATTGTTTGCACCCTTCTTCGCTGCATTCTCATTATCACCTCCAGTTAAACACATGTACCAGCTAAAGGCAGCTAGTCAAGAGACTTGTGAATGGCCCTTGATTCTGGAACTCAGAAAGAACAATGTGTGTGTATGTTATTAGGAAGAGGGAGTTTTATCAGTAATTGCTCTTCTTTATTGAACAGTGAGTAATTGCTGCAGAAACAATCTCAGAGGCCAGCCATGGCTCAGGCAGTCACCTTTCAGTGGAATTCTGTAATTATTTTTAAATGTTCATACTATTAAAAGAAATGTTTCTTCATAGAAGTGCTCATTGTAAGAGTGTTCAGGAAATTGTTACAAAGTTGTTCAGTAGCAAAAATGTTCAGATGCTTATGGCCTTGTATATTTGAAAGAGTGTGTCCAGATAGCACTGGTCACTGCACAAGGCTGCTGAAGGTAAAGTACTTCCACCTGCCACTGAACTGCTGTCTGCTCAACTGCTCTGGGCAGCCCAGTACCACCCTGCCTTTTGTTTATGGGGAGTTCCAAAAAAGAATGCAGTCAGACTAAAACAGTTTTCTTATCCATTCACTGTTATGCATAAAGGCTTTGTCCACCTGAGTTGCATCTTGATCTAAAACCGTAAAGGAAAGAAATATCATTTTGAGAACTACTTTAAGATATGCCCTCCATAAAGACTATGTTAAAAAACAAACAAACCAACAAAAAACCTTACAATTGGACAAAACCTTACAACTGGGTATCTTCATATACCTTTTTAGTAGAACTCTCTACACTTTATACTGCTGAAGTATAAAGCTTGAAGGTGATTAGGGACCAGAAACTTTAGAAAAAGCCAAATTGAGATAATCTTATTTGCTAACCCCCTTCTACTACAACTTCCTTGAATTTTTTTTATTTTTCTCCTGTTCATCATAATAGTGAATACAAAAAGTAGCAGTCATTGAGGTTGTTTGCAGCAGGAAGAAAAAGCACAAAGCATTGAAAACAGAACAAAGCAATTCAGCGCCAAAGTTTAGTGTTACTGGCTGCATCATTAAAACTGCGAAGTAATTTTGTACAATCTGCTGAACATGCTGTATTTTGTGAGGCATCAAATATTACCTTGGATGTAAAGTCCATCCCCTCCAGTGATTTCTGAATGCTTCGATTTTTAATTGTTATAGTCAGCTGTACAGAGGTGTCATGACATTTAACAAAAGCTATTTGTTTGCCCTCTGCAATGTGTGGCTGTAATAAGTAAGTTAGTACACTAACAGGCCTTGATTGCCCTGACTGTCCTCAACTGGGACCCCTGTGCTTGGGCCCAGGGGTGCCATTCAAGCTCCTCAGACTCCTGCTCCTAGGCTGGGCTTTGTTTATGTTATATGTGAGCCTGTATCCATCCCTGTTGAGTGGATAACAATTTTCTTAAGTTGGATTTTGTATGTGTGTGAGAGTATATGTGTATGCATAGATAATTAGGAAATGAAGTAAACATTGTCTCTTTTCATCAACATTTGCTTTACACAGCTTGCTTTTCCTTTAAGATCATAGAATCATAGAATGGTTAGAGTTGGAAGGGACCTTTGAGATCATTGAGTTCCAACGCCCCTGCTACGGGCAGGGACACCTCCCACTAGTCCAGGTTGCTCAAAGCCCCATCCAACCGGGCCTTAAACACTTCCAGGGATGGGGCATTCACGACTTCCCCGGGCAACCTGGGAACCTTGACAGCCATTCTCTGTTCTTCTGACTTCAGTGAAAGCAGGAATAGAATTTGTTATCCTGTTCATTTTATGTTCAGTTCTTAAATTTCACATAGAAAAAAAAAAAAGCTTCATTGCAAAAATCATTGTTTTTTTAGTATGTGAGACACTCTTAAGTTTCCAAATGTCTACTGAAACTGTAAAAGCCAAATGTAATCACCATCCTCACAACCAGTCATTCCCATGGTCCAGTGGATACAATATTAACATCGATTCAGGGAATTATGCTAATGGGACATTTTGGAGACATGCAGGAGAATGAATTTTAAGGTCTTTTTCACTGAAGATTTTTTAGGCATAGGAAGAATATAAAAAAGTGGCTCTGAACTGTATCACAGCATGACAGAAATGAAGATATTTACTTCAGATTTGTGTTGATTTACTCAGCACTGAATTTACCTATCATATGTAATTTATTGTATCACACTATTATCTTTATATGCTTTTTACCTTAATTTTTCCTCAGAATCAAATAACTACAGAAAACAAATTCTATAAGCTCCAATTTATTACCTAATTATTTCCATAAATCCTTAATTTTAAATATATTTTTTGACAAATAAAGCTTCACAGATGACACTGTCCCTCACAACATCCTGGTCTCTGAATTGGAAAGGCATGGATTTGATGGATGGACCACCCAGTGAAAAAGGAACTGGCTGATGGGTTGCAGTCAATGGCTCTGTGTCCAGGTGGAAACCAGTGGCAAGTGGCATTCCTCAG
>VXAK01013202.1:90674-113558 GCA_013399435.1 Arenaria interpres | reverse complement strand
AGGTCCTTCTGGATGACATTACATCCCTCTGGTGTATTGACAACACCACACAGCTTGGTGTCGTCTGCAAACTTGTTGACAGTGCCTTTAATCCCCCTGTCTATATCATTGATAAAAATGTTAAACAGTATCGGTCCCAGCACGGACCCTTGAGGGACACCACTTGTGACTGCTCTCCATCTGGACTTTGAGCCATTGAGTACTACCCTCTGGATGCGACCGTCCAGCCAGTTCCTTATCCACTGGACAGTCCAGGTTAATGCCAGAGACCAGCCACTTCCCGCCTGTGACACTAAAATACACTGGGGAAGCTCTGCTGTTCTGTGTCCAAGAGAAACCATTCTCAGCTGAGAGCATAAGCACTTCATCACCTGTGCTCTGAAATCTTTACATTTGGGAATCTTCACCCCAGAGTAAATGCAACTGCTGCTGCATTGCAGCTTAAAGGTGCTAACCTATTAGAAACAATTAAAAAGGTTATTACTCTGGCTGTGTCGATGCCATCCTGCAGCAGGCCGTTCCTCAGCCTCATACACATTAGGTCAGCAGGCATGAAGTGGTTGCTTTCATCCAGCCTGAACCATTTGTCTTTCAGTTCCACTAAGTGACCTCTTGCGAAGTCATCTGGAGTTGGAAAGTAAATTGGAGCAACCATCTGGCTTTTTTTCTGTTCCGTATTTAATATATTGCTACCATAGCTCCCCGCATCTGATCATTTTTATTGCTCTGCGCTAATCATGCCTTTTTCATCTTGCGTTTCCCTTTTTCATTAAGCACCAGCTACACGCAATGACTGCAGCGATGGCTTCGTGCACCGGTGGGGTAGCTGGGCTGGAGATGGCTCTCACCTTGCTGCCGCGGTGGGCTGGCAGCAGGCTGGCGTCCATCCTCTGGATGGACCATCAGGTCAGAACCCCGCAGAGACAGGCTGGCCACCCGCCGGGGCACCCCAGGCACCACCATTGCCTCCAGCCATCGGGGAGGCAGCCTGGTGGCAGCCACTGCTCCGCTTTGCTTTCATCTAAAATGGGCAGGAGAGGCGTGTGGGGGTCACTCACCCCAGCAGCTGAAAAAATAGGTTAGCCATAGCTAGCCGGGGCGTGCTATGGGGACAGAGATGGTGCTTTTCCAACCCTACGACTGGCAGGAGCAGGTCCTTCCTCTGGGCAGGAGGCAGCTCTGCTGCACGGTGCGCTGGGCGCACAGCATTACTCTGAAATACAGGCAGAAACAATAAAGCTCATGACTTTTCCGCACGAGGAGCTGGGCAAGAGGCTGCTGAACTTAGGACTCACCTGTCGGCTCAAGCAGAGGGGAGACCTGATTCAGGGGGAAGATGGGGAAAGTGCATGGTCATCCCCCACCGTGCAATCCCAAATGTGAATCCCCTGCCCCTAGCAGAAAGGTTTTGGCTCTGTTCCCGAGGTCCCCATAGCCTCCTGACCCCTCGTTAGGTGATGGCAGACGGCAAGAGGAGCGAGGGAAACCCTTGGAGCTGCCCAAAGCTCGGCTGCTTTATTTCCATAAAGCGGTCTCCATGCTGGTGAGTGAGTTGCCAGCGTTCGGGCGTCCACCTTTGCTTTGATTTTAATCTTTGGCTGGTGATTTAGGCCAGCGGGCTCCAAACTTTTTTTATCGTGCACCCTTACTGATAAAAGCAAATAAATATATTGGGCCATATATATATGGCCAATATATATGTTTACTTATAAATTCTGTACATGTACTACTGTACTCACATTGTGTACATTATAACACATACACAAAAATAGAAATTCAAAAAGGATGAGATTAAGATGAAATAAATATTATTTTATTTATTAATGGTGCAAATAGTATTTTCTTTCTCCAGCCCAATGGTGTTTTCTTCTGCATGCAGCCTACTTTGGAGACCTCTGATGTACCAGAAAGGCTTTCCATCCCAGAGGACATAGCAGCCCCTGTGCTCGAGGCGTTGTATTGCCTTTGATCCCTGATGCATCTCCAAGGGTCTCAGGGCTTCCCTAGAAGCTGAGACTGGAAAACCCCCTAAAGGACTACGAGGGGCTAAGAGGACTGCAAAAGTTTGCAGGGGGCAAAGGCAGAGGTCCCGGGGGGATTTCCCGGTCACCATGTGGGGCTGTAACACCCCTCAGCTCCTTGCAGCCATGCGGGTGGGGTGGAAGGTGCAGGGCGACCACAGAGCTCCCCCCTCCCAGGGTGATGGGTCCCTTCACCTCCCACCCCAAGAAGCAGCAAACCCCAGAGGCAGGGAAGGGGGACGGGAAACCCGCAAGGCACACCACACTCACACTCATTTTTGGGCCCCCCCCGCCGGATGCTGTTGGTGGGAGCAAAGGGTGCCTTTTCCCGCTGGCACGGTCCAGGCTGCAGGGAGTGCCAAGACGAAAGGGGGTTTGGAAAGCAAACAAAGGAAGGGAAGGAAAATATCTTGGAGAGAAGATAGAGAGCATAAGTTATAAGTCTTTCGGGAGGTGCAGGGGGGGTGTGCGCGCACGCGTGAACAGAGGATGCAGCGAGCAGCAACTTTGATCTCCCAGGACATCTGGCATGTGGGCATCCGCCATACATCTGCCTATAGGGCAGGCCCAGAGACATGCGTGACTGGGAGAGGGCGGGGGGGATGAAAACCCGAAGCAAGATGATGGCTGTTTCCCATGCTCCGTGCTCCCTCTCCTTCAAAGCAGGCGGGCGGCATCAGCCCTGGAGAAAAGGCAGGCGCTGGTGGAGCCAAGCGGCGTCCAGCCCCAGCTCCACGCTGTTCCCATGCCTGCTGGTGCCCCAGGGCGAGCGCTGCAGTGCCCAGCCTTGGCCCCCCAACCGCTCTTAAGCAACATGGGAGCTGCATCCAGGGCACGGAGGGGCTCCTGGGCTGGAGGGAGATGAGCGAAAGCAGGGACAGGGGAAAGGAGAACAACCTTTGCGGGGGGTATGTTCTGGGTTTAATGTCCTGAGCCCTGAAAATGGGCATTCCGAGCCCAGACGGCACTAGATGTCCCCTGGGATGGGCACGGGATGCTGGGCAGGGTGGCAAAGAGGGGCCGTGTTTTGGTGGTGATGGACCCTAAACACCAGCAGGCCCAGGGTCAGCGCCCAGGGTACAAACTGCCCCCGGCACAACAGCCCAAGCCTACAGCCGCCGGCCCTGTTTGGCCGCAGCGGCGGTCACCGCACGGTGGGACGTCAAAGATGTAGAGCCCCGGCGCTGCTGACTCAAGCGCTTTAAAATAACGCAGCCAGGAGATTTGCTTACAAGGGAAAAGGGTTTGTTTCCCCTCGCCGTGTGAGCAGGAAGGGCGTTCAAGCTTTTCTTTACAGACAACATTTTAAAATGAAAGATGACTGTCAAATAACATCACCTGCAGCTTGGCAAACAGAGCAATCGGCCCTGCCCAGACTCGTGCCGGAGTCACAGGCTTTGGCAATAAGACCTGCTGGCAGGTTTCTGGCCTTTCAAGGAGCTGGATTGGGGTACTTTTGTCCCTGTTTAGAGGACCAGCTCTGTCCCTGCAAGGCCCCCAGTCCAGGGCAGCTTTCCCTGAACTGCTGCAGCAGAGGGTCCCCCACCATGACTCCCCCCACCATGCCACCAAATCGTGGATGTCCCCATTGCATGATGCCCACGTGGGACGGTTGCTGGCACACACCCCCACGAGATGGTCATCACCTTCTCCTCCTCCAGACCCAATGTCTGGCTTGCAGTGGGTCACACCAGCAAAGCAAGCTCTGGTCTGACCCCCGGAAAAAAGTGCTCTTTCAGTGGTAAGCTTCTGGAGAAGCCCTGCCCAGCTCTCTCAGGGGATGCCACTGCTGTTCTCCATCCATAACAGCCTCCCAGCAGCTGGAGGAAAGCAATGAGATGTTGGATGCCCTCAAAGTTGTCTCACTACCAGGAACCACGGTCACCGACGGTGTGAAGGGTGGGAGGCAGGTCAGCCAGGGGAGGGGCTGTGGGACTTGGTGTGGGGACTGGCTCTCAGGAGCTGGGTGCCGGGGCCCTGCATGCAGACGAGGGCAGAGAAGGGATGTGGGGTTGGTGCAAATCGGGCAATGGGTACACAGGTGCAGAGGGGAAAATGAGAGAGGGAGAGAAGAGAGCTGGAGAGGAGAAGCATCAGCAGCATCCAGGCATGCAGGCTACAAAGGGTGACAGCGACTGACGTGGGAGAGGGGGGGTGATGCTTACAAAGAGGTCTGGTTCTGGGGAGCTCGTGTGTGGCTCCCTCTTCCTCCTCCTAGTTTGAAGAGCTGCCTCCCCCTCTAGCACGAGGTTTTTCAGTTCAAGTCTGTCCCTCCTCCTCCTCTCTGAGCTCAACAGCTCCCCATCAAACAAGGATCCGAGCAGCACATTTCTTCACATCGTGGTCTGCCATGCCTGGAAATCAGCACACAGCTCCTTCCTGCAAAAATAAAAATAAAGTACCCTGGTTCCCACGCAGGTGGGCCGGCTGGAAAGGATGGTCTGGGTGTTTCAAGGCCACGCTCGCTGTTATACAAGGGAGCCAGTGAAATACTGCAACCCTTGCTTCTGAACCCAAAACCCAGAGGCTCTCCAACGGCTTGACCAAAAAAAAGCGGGTTCACAGCGGAGTAACTTCCCAAGGGAATCTGTATTTAGCAGCAGGGAAGTGCAGCAGGATACGTTTCCCTAGGGAAGCGGAGATCAGAGGGAAGGGAGAAGGGGCAGGCGGCCAAGGGAAGCGGGGTAGACTGGTATGCACAGGCTGCATTTCCTCGGGGGGAGGTTCGTTTCACATGCAGGTATGTCTTCAAAGGGGACACCCGGGTTCAGGGGAACTTGTGCTCCTGGGGTGGTTTGCCCCCCTGGGAACCTGAGCGGAGAGGCAGACACCTACGGGAGTCGTTTCCCAGGGGATGGTTCTAGCTCGCCGCTGATTTTCCTAACAAAACTTAGTGGTGCGGGATCTTCAAAAAGGCCATGCAGCCTGGAAACGTCAGGGACCGTCAGAGGCCAGGACTTCAGGGGTGGTAAATCTGCTGGCATCTCCCATTTTGGCCAAGCTAAAAGCAAGGTCCTGATGCAGCCGGCCACTCTCCAGGGCTGGCTCTAGGCATGAGCCCTGCAAGACATCTTTCCCCATTCATTCTGCTGATGCAGCAAATCGAGCATCCCTCTGGACAGAGAACATTAAAGTAAACTCTCCAGCAGGAGCACATCATGTGGTGGACACGGTGACTTCCCTCTCTGAATCCCCCACTGGGAAGCTCGAACGGCCAGCTGAGCAGGCACTGAGTTGTCCCCCCTGCCTCTTGACCAAACCCCAGGAGCAAAAGGGGTGTCCTTATGCCCCTTCGACAGGCACCCCCTCCTCTGCCAGGAGAAGGCAGCCCTCTCCCCGCCCCCAGTGCCGGCCAGGCAAAGGTTTGATGGATTGCAATCCTCCTCCACCATGGTCAAAACAAAGGTCACGGCCTGAGGAAATTGCAAACAACTTTTGCCCACCGGCCCCGGAAGAACGGGTGCATTTGTGACAAGGGGGTGAACTTTTTACGATCCCTCTGCCCTGGCAGCCTCTTTGGGAAAGGAATTAAAAAAAAAAATGGGCAGGGAACTTGTGGCCTCCCCGTGCTGACAGAGGAGGAGGGGGCAGCCCTGAGATGCTGCTCCAGGGCCTATGGCAAGCTCCTGCCCCTTCCTATCTTCTCCTCCTCCTCTGGCAAAGCTGCTCGGTCTCCTCTCTGTAGGGTAAGCACAGGGCCCTTGGGTGTCCCCACTTAGGAGCTGGCTTTTAGGGGTCTAGTTATGGTCCAGAACAAGTTTGCAGTTTCTGCTAGCGCTTGGGAGACCTTAACATTCATTATATTTATGTATAAAAATATATACGACAACACTGCACCCTCAGACCTAGCTTGTGGCAGGGAGCAAGGGTGAGTGACTTTGCTTTGCCTTCCTCTGCTTGTGCCTCCTCCACTGAATAAAAACTTCAGCTCTAACAGCTGAAGGTGATATAGGAGGGTTCCATTCCTCAAGAGATCCCCAGCTGCTTGGAGATGTTGCATCTTTACATCTCAATGTGGGACAAAATCAAAATCTTGAAATTATTTTTCCCTAGTACCTGTAACTAAGCAAAACATTTCTGTGAATAGGAACCATTCATTTTAACCTAATTCTGAATCCTCCTGAGCTACCCTAAATGCCTGAGTCCTGCCTTTCTGTGCAAGGTTGTGTCTCCCATGCTAAACTGTGGTGACTAACAGGAAAATTCAAGATGGAAACAAGCTGCAGGATTCTTTATTTTTAGGGATATACACAAAACAAGACCATTAGCAAAGCCTTACTGGAGTCAAAGCTCTCCCCAGGGGCTGCCCCATGATGGAGTTGGGAGGTTGTTTCCACATCCAAACTTGGAACTAAACTGATTCCTACTGAAACCAATTCATCTCCCCATCCCCAGTTAAGCCTGCATGGATTAGTGAGGTACTCTGAAATGGCTGGAAAAAAAGCTGGAGGTGGGGGGCATCCCAGTTCTCAGGGAGAAGGAGGCTAGAAAGGACGTCAAGAGTTTAAAGCCTCAGCCTAAGACCTCAGGAAAAGCCACTCTTGGTACAAGGGGGTAGCTTTGCTAACCCATGGAGGGAAGGGAGGAGGAAAAGAAATGAGAATTGTGGACAGAAGAAAGGTAGAGAATTAAGGGAGACTCGTGGCTTAGCTTGATACCGCCTGCTACACTCACGATAGCATCTTGTCGAGGTTAGGACGTGGCATTTCCTACAGCACAGATAAGCTTTGCCTGGGCTGCAAGGCAGCTCTAAAAGCAGCGTCTTTCCGCCCCTTCCCCGGGACTGGTTCCAATTAGCACCGGCTCCGCTCGGTGCTGGCTTAGCCCCAGGATTAGAAATCTCCCCCTGCCCATCCCCTCTGACCCAAACGCTTCCTGGGACTGATGGGGTGACCGAATTCCTCCCCTTCCTAAATTGGACAGCTTGCTCTCGTCACCCCGAACTCTGGCCCCAGCCAGGGGCAGAGGGGGAAGGGGGATACGTGACAGAGAGCAGCCCTTTGCCAGGCTCTGGGAACAACTTACCTCACCCCGGCTTGGAGGAGCCAATGTCCTCCAACAGCCTTCGCAGGGCCCAGAGCTGTGACTGTACTGGGAAGCACTCACTGGGAATGCTTGTCTTCACCTGCCTGGCCTGGGCAGCTCCCACAACCTGGCTGGTGTTTTTGGGGTGCTTGAGATGTAAAGGTGCAGCAGGTCACATCCCAAACTTCTCCAAACACTCAGGGGTGGGAAAGTGCCAACACGCACTCCTGTGGGCTCCTTTGCACGTAAAACATGCAAGCACGTGGAGGGGTAAGTCACCCTCAGATGAAGCAAGGGAGGGTACAGTGAGTCCCTGAACAGCCCCAGGACGAGGGATGCACTGGGAATTTTACAGTCAGCTCGTGACCAACTCATAGAACCATAGAATGGTTAGAGTTGGAAGGGAGCTTAAAGATCATCTAGTTCCAGCCCCCCTGCCATGGGCAGGGACACCTCCCACTAGAGCAGGTTGCTCAAAGCCCCATCCAGCCTGGTCTTGAACACCTCCAGGGATGGGGCATCCACAACTTCTCTGGGCAACCTGTTCCAGTGTCTCACCACCCTCACAGTAAAGAATTTCTTCCCGACATCTAATGTAAATCTCTCCTCTTTCGGTTTAAAACTATTACCTCTTGTCCTATCACTACCCTCCCTGATAAAGAGTCCCTCCCCATCCCTCCTGTAGGCTCTTCAGGTACTGGAACGCTGATATAAAGTCTCCCCGGAGCCTTCTCTTCTCCAGGCCGAACAATGCCAACTCTCTCAGCCTGTCTTCAGAGGAGAGGCGCTCCAGCCCTCTGATCATCTTCATGGCCTTCCTCTGGACTCGTTCCAACAAGTCCATGTTCTTCTTATGTTGGGGACTGCAGAGCTGGACGCAGTACTCCAGGTGGGGACTCACAAGAGTGGAGTAGAGGGACAGAATCACCTCCCTCAACCTGGTGACCACGCTTCTTTTGATGCAGCCCAGGATGTGGTTGGCTTTCTGGGCTGTGAGCACACATTGCCGGCTCATGTTGAGCTTCTCATCTACAAGCGCTCCCAAGTCCTTCTCCTCAAGGCTGCTCTCAATCCATTCTCTGACCAGCCTGTATTTGTGCTTGGGATTGTCCTGACCCATGTGCAGGACCTTGCGCTTGTCCTTGTTGAATAAGTTCCTATGCACTTCATTCGCTTGGGCTCGTTTGCCCATCTTTGCAAAATCCTGCTGGCCTGAAGGGATGAACTCACCACCTAGGGTACAACAGAGGGAAAGAAGAGCTACAAGGACAAGATGAAGCCCCTGGTTTGGCCAGCCAGTGTCAGGTCTCATGATGCAGAACAACGTTTTGCAAGCATCTCTTTGTAGAGGCAGCTTTGGTGCTGTGAGCCAGGGGAGCACGTTGGGCTTGGGAGCAGCCCTGGCCCCAGCGAGGCTCCCACAGGAGGGGCAGATGGAGCCTGTGGCATAAACAGGCTACTCTGTGAAGCTGTTTTGGCAGGAGGAGAAGACATGAGCAAGAGCATCTGTTACCAGCCCTGGAGGAGACAGAGGGAGCTTTCACCAGCTAGAGCCGGGGAGGAAAGGGAAGGGGCATGCAGTGAGCACCTGGAAGCCTTCATGCCCCTGGCTGCCTGCTGTTTGTCCCCTATGCTCCCTTTTGCTGGCATCAACTTTTAAGGAAAATCCAAGCCTTGATTTTATCCTGATGAAAAGCTGCTGAATCGGCAAAATGGTGCAAATTACTTATTCAGGGACCAGCTGAGCAAGGGCCAAGTGCAAGCTGCCCTCATGCACCTACAGCAGGCACCTTCCCACATGAAATAGTATCGCCAGTTCCCAGTTTTGGTGCCAAAGCCCTCGTGAGAAAGTCTTTCAACAGCTCTGTGCTGGGAGGGCTGCAACCACTGCCCCATCTCATACGGGAGATTTAATAAACAGCAAAGGGCAAGTGTTGTTTTGGGTCCGATATGGATTTGGAGACCACTGCACATGAGCTCGAAAGGCTTCCCATCCCTCTAACAGCACCTGAGGGCCACCATACCCTACGCTGCTTAGCATTAAGGAAGCACAAACAGGACCCATGTAAGATACATTCATTCCTCCTTCATAGCAGCATCACACCTCCGGCTTTACACAAGCTCAGTCACCCTTTTTGAAGCAAAGAGAGGTTTTGTGCACGGTTTGGGGGAATGGACTACCTGTCACCCAAGACCGCGCATTGTTTTGGGGCGGGAGGCAGGCTTTCCAGCACACCTGGGCTGCAGAAAAACCTGCAGCCCACCAGGGACTCAGGGGGAAAGCAGTGACACCATCTCATTTCCACAACTGGGTTGTTGGTAGGCGGACAGCTGCGTTTCTGGAAGGGGAAATGATCCCAATTAGCTTTCCAGGTGCTCTCTTGTAAATGGCTTTCAGGTGGTACAACCGGGTCTGACTGCAGTCCAGGGCTTTGTCTCTCCGAAAAAAGCCCTCTGTGTTCCCCTCCCGCCCCCATCCACTCCCCCCTTACAAAGGAAGAGGGAGACCATCCAGGAGACAACAAAACACACATACAGCATGGGTAATTGCTATTTTAAGAACGTACTTTATACAAAATAACCAATTTATATGGAAATAAAATCTACAGACCTCCAAGGATCAAGCTTTTAAAAAAGTTCTTTAAAAAAATTACCCAACACACAGTATTAAACTAACTATTGAGGTAACTGTCGCTCTTGGGGAACAAAGGTAATCAGCAGACCAAGACAAAATATACACAATATAAAAATAAATAGCATTCCCCTTTCCAGTATTGACCAGGAAAGTTCACACAACTTTGCAGCAGCAGGAGAGAGAAGAGGATCCCTGACACTGTGCTCTACGGGACGGGGAGGGAGGCGGGGGCAAGAGCTGGGGCTCCTGGGCACCAGGTGATGGAGAGGTGCAGGATCTGAGCCCCCACTGGGGAGAGGAGCACTGGGGCGAGCAACTCCAGCGCGAACTCTTTCCACTGAGAAATTCAGGCTATCAAATCCAACTTTTCCTTAACAGCATGGCCAGCTGGCCAGCTCAGTTTCTAACTGAGCTGAAAACGAGCAGGACCAGCCCTCAAGTGTTAGGTCTCACCACCCAGCAAAACACCCCAGTCCCGAGCCCCACGCAAGTCAGATTCCCCCCACTGAAGGATGCAGGCAGGGGTTGTTTTCACAGCTTGGTGTGGGAGGTCTCTGCTGCAGCATCAGCTCACCCTCCCGTTGCCCTGGGACAGTTGCGATCAGTTGACAAAGGCCAGGCTTTTGCCCCAGTGGCTCCTAGACCCCCCCTCCCCGCCCAACAACAAAAAGCACAGCAACATAAGAACAGCCTCACCCAAAAAGAGAAAGGCCCCCGTTTTCTCCTTGTGCCCCCAACAGACAGATTACATTCTTTACAAACTTACAATAATACAAAAAAAAAAAAAAACAAAACAAAAAACCAAAACCAAAAAACAAACACCCCAGCATCACCCAACTTCAGAAAAATGGACGCAGTGGCATAGGCTCTCCCGCTACCTCCCCCATCAATGCCAAGTGAAGCAGCAGTGGGTCACTCTTCTCCCCCAGAGGCATTAAATCAGCCGTGTCCCCACCTCTCGCTCTGTGGCAGCAACAGGTACCCCTCTTCCATGGGCTCTGCTTCGTGGATGAGGCTCACCTTTACCAACTTGCTCCCTTCCCTTTCTACCTTCCCGACCACCGAGGAAGCGACCAGCTCTCTCCCAGCTACCTACATCAATCCAACAGTGGCTGGGAAAGCAGGAACGAGGTGTAGATAAAACGCAGGGCCACAGAAAGCACCTTACTTCCCACTAAAACTGTGAACCCCCCCAGTGTTTCACAGCCATTCGCTCCCTGAAACAACATGGGAAGGTCAAAGTTGCACTGCTGCACGTTATTATTGCTCCGAAAAGATCAGGCAGCGGTGTTCATTCATCTATCGAGGAAGAGAGGCAACAGCTTTCACAGTTGTACACAGTATATATTTTTGATCTAAGCCCCCTTGGAGGCAGACGTGCCAGGATCACACGTGGGAACCCTGCACAGGAGCAAATCCTTGTGCTGCCAGAGGGACAGGCATTGCCATGCCAGGGTGGCAAACCCCAGGACCGCGGGGGAGAACTAGCGAGCCACTGAGAACACCTTAAATTCACGAGGAGAGTAAATGTCTACTCCCCACCTGCTTTTTATATGCCTGTGCAGAGGAGACAGCTGGCAAGTTCAACCTTCTGCCCTTCTGCTCACGTGGGCAGTGAGCTTTCATCTCTGCGCTTGACAGCAACCGACTGCAACAAAGTGAGCAGAAGGAGAAAAACTTGAAAGCTAGGAAGCAAGGACAGGGGAAACGTTGGCTCATGACACAAAAGGGGACCAGAGGACTTCCCAGACTTAAAGTTGAGGCCCAAGCTCCTGTAGCTGCCTGACTGGCTTCAGATAGGGAGATTGTTCCTCAGACGTACTCAACAGTGTTTGAAAGCACTAGGTGTCTGCTTGCCTCTTATTAATTTGATGGCCAAAGGAGTCCCCAGTGGCCATCTGGTCTAACTTTGTCCATAACAAGGGTATTTTGCCCACATGAAGTCAGTCTCACTTCTATTTAGAAGATACTCCATTTACTACACTTCTCCTAGCAAGCCATGTCTTTCCAAATAATAAGGGCAAAGGACAGAGGGACTTGCTAGAGCTGGTGAAAATCCCAATTAATCCCTAACCCTAACTAATCCTTCATACCCTCTTCCACTGGTGGATGTACCTCTTGCTCTCTCCTGGATGCACTGCCCGCTTTGACATCCACGTTTCAGAAGGAGGAAGACCTTTGCCAAAGGAAATCTTGGCCACTGCTGCAGATTAAGGAAAAAAAAAACCCACCTCAGTCGACGCAAGGCCAGCAGGGCTAAAACTACAAAACACTCCAGGGTCTCTCAAACGCCACATGTGAACCAAGGCAGGAGAGTAATCACAAAGAGTATGGCATCACACAGCTCACAACACCTGTGCTTCGAAGGTACCCTTGGATGCTACTATTTAGTTTCAAATACATACAACCCCATCCTGAATTCCCTTGCCAAGGAGCGGACTGAGCCTTGCTCTTGTCATGCCAGGAGCTCCTATTTGGAGACAGCTGGAAATGGGGCCCCCCCAGTTCTTTTTCAGAGAGGGAGGTGGGCAGCAGAGAGTGAAAATCAGAACGCGTAGTTCATTATGTGCTGGTTAAAAGCATTTTCCTTCCGCATGGGCGGCAGGGGTCCTGCCAAGCCCAAATGTGCTTTACCCCCATCTGTATGTTAAACAGGTACAGATGGGGAAAGGCTGGAAGGTCAACGTTTGAGATGCTTTCTCGGTTACAATAAGCACATGCTCTTAAAGCTTGTCACATGGCCTGCAGCTGCAACATGACTTTCATAGCCCGCTATCTCAATCTCAGCCCTACAGAAAGGATATGGCACTCACACACCTGCTCTTCAACCACCAGCGCTGTACTTAAAGCGAAACAGGAATTCTGCAAGAGCAAACTCCTCTGCCACCAATACACCCCAGCAAAAGCTTTTTGAAGGGGATGCTCTGATTAAGCGTAGACCCAATTGCGTGGCTGCTCTGCAGTGAGGGGAACCAGAAGCAACCACACCATCACCAGTTCCCGGTTGTCTTCTCCAAGCCACCCCTCGGGATGGTGCTTCCCCACCACTCGGTTCAGCACCGTCTCCAAAACTCCGCAACGCACACGGCAGCACTGTCTCCTCGGAAAAGGAAAGCAGAACAAAGCCATTGAGAGCAAAGCAACAGCCCTGGCTGAACACAGAGATGCACAGAAGACTGACAGAGATCAGCAGAGGGGAAAAAAAGGAAAAAAAAAAAAAAGAAGGTTGTTTTCTAATTACACTTTCATTTTAAATGGAGAAGTGTTGGGGTGAGAAGCTGCAGGAGAACCGCCTCAGTCAGCAGAATGAAAGACAGCCTCTGTGACTAGCTTTCAGATAAGACATCAAGAAGCTGATAGCGCTCCAAGACCCCGAGAAACCACACTTACAAAAATATACACAGGAGATTTGTTTCGGAAAGTCTGCATGGGAAAGGCATTTGGCAGACAAGAAAGGATCAGAAGCTCTTCCAAGAAAAGTGTCTCCATGTACTTTAAAGTCACAAATCAAACCAGTTGGGACTTAAAGCTTCAAATTTACTTTCCTGTTTTGTCCTCCTCATTGCAGGCTGGTGCCTTGGATTGCTACTGAGTGGTTTGGTGGGTCACACCACAGAATTTATAGACTGCAAACTTATGCTGGACGCAGCTAAAAATCACTGTGAAGCCTCAGTGACTGGCCTTCTTAAAATACTTCAGTTGAATTGCCAGGGCCTGCAGTGCTTAAGATGCCTGAAGCTTCCACAGTCCCAGGGGAAGTTTATACAATGGCATTTATCATGGCAATTGAACATCTTGGGAACTTGGGAACACCACACGCCACTTGCAAAGGGCGAGGCGGTGGGGAGAGCAAGACGCTAAAAAGCCCAAGTAGCGTACAAAGCTCTTCTGAGAATATTGGAAATTTTTGGCATGCTCAAGCACAGTCAACATCATATTTGTTCTACGTATTATATAGTCTCATTTAACATGAAATCTGTAATTACAGCAAAACACATTCTCCAAATGAGGAAAGTAAAAGCTACAGGAAACTTTGCAAAGTCACTAGCTCAAGATGGTTGCTGAAGACAGAAAAACTGCTAATATACTCTACTACAATGATGCTGGGGGATGAGAAAGAGGGCTTCCAACTAGAGTCCAGAATTGTTCTGTACGTGTTAAAATATTATTTAAGATAGTGACACGAGTATGGCACTCAAAAACCAGGATATTTTAAAACGCAGCTACACCTCTCCTGCACTGTATGAGAACCCATAAACTATAAAATTCATATTTTCTGCTTCTCCCTGTGCATTTCCACTGGCCTTCCACTCCAGCAATCCGCTCCCAGCCCCACGCGCTTGGAGGGGTGCCAATTTTCCATGATTTGCTCAGATTGCACCTGAGATAAGAGCTCTGATTTTTGGGGCATCCCTGGGTGTCATCATAAAAAGAAAAGAAAACCCACCCAAACCCTTAGGAACAAAGCATTTGAAAGTCTGAAAACTCCCGAGTGAAGATTCCACTAGCAGCTCTCTATCTAGCATGCCCTGTCCCCAGGATAGCCCTATCTTTGTGGTCCAGCCTTAGTTTCCCCTACACTGTATTAGCACTTTTCTAATATAAACCATATGCCCTCACAACAGCAGCTTGTTAGTCACTTTAATAAGAATTACTGACTGCATCAAAAGCCATTTACCCAGAAACGCTCCCAGGAGGGAGTAGCTTCACTACTCTGTTTTGTCTACCATCTGCAAGTCAAACCCTTCCCCCGGATTTCCGTCAGGTAAGGGATAATACCTTGATGTCGCACACTCCGTATAGGATCCTCAGGGTATTTATCACTGTCTGACACTCCACTACGCTCTACAGGCAGACCACAAGCAATTCTTGCCTTTCTTATTTGTCCTCTTTTTTGATCTGGGCTTGGTACTCATCCAGATACCATGACCACTAGAACTATGTTTTCAGTGCCAGTTCCAGCTGAAGGCCAAGAGTGCTTCAGATTGGATGGGTTTTTTTAGAGCTTGTAAAAACCTCCTGTCCCACAAAGTTCACAATGAGCTGAATGAAAGGCACTTCAAATATTTGGGTAACTGTCTATTACACAGAAGACACAGGCTGAAGCAGGGTCAGGGTTGTTTGCAGAATCTACATTCACATTTCCAGAATGTTGAATACTTTGCTACAAGTTATATTTTACAGTTCCTCTATTTTCAAATGTGATATTTCAGATTACTTTTATATCTACAATGAACTAAGGACTGCTTTACAAGAAGAAGCAGCTGTGTATTAATTTGTCCCAGGTTTGTTGTCTTGAAGAACAGTTATACTTGCACAGTTTTTCATAAATACCTACTACTGCTTCAGTACCTCCATTCAGGGAAGGATCCAGACCTGCATTTCAGAGCAGCTGGGGCATCTCTGAAAACCCACTGCCAGCTGACGAGTCAGCAGCAGACCCTCAGATGTGGGAAAAATGTGGATGAGCCATAGCATAATGTTCTTGGCTGGGGAGAGCAGTTGCCTGCTTCTCAAAAGACAATCTTCAGCATCATCTATTCCAGTTTATACTAATCCACCAGTGACAATTGCTCCCTGTGTTTATAAACTTGCGTGTGGGAATAGCATGAAGAAGTTTAACTCCTGTTGGGTTTGGAAAATGCTTTGGCCCTACACAACTCATAAGAGACAAAAGTACTGTAACAACAGAGCAGTGAGACCCATTGTTAAGAAGGCATTAATGTGGCAGTCCTTCCATATTCTAACTATTTCAAGAAAGAATAGTTCTCATCTTTTAAGCTTTTTGTGCTTCCAAAAGCTTCAGAAAGGAGAAATGGCTCAGTCAGATGCTACCTGTCATTCGCTCAAAAAGCTTTGCCATCACACAGTAGATCTACACAGAGGACAAAGGCGGTGCAGTCGTGCATGCTAGTGCAATCCAGCTAAAGATACGGGTGATGGCACCATCCAAGACAACAAAGCAGCCAGAAAAAATCCCCAGAAACCTGGAAACAAAGATGCTCCCCTACCCTAGCTGGTACCGCAGACTAAAGGGCATGCTGCTCTCGCCTCACTTCTGCAACCACTGGCTAGCACAATTTGTCCAACACGTTGGCACATCCTCCTTTTAACTATACCGCTGTCCCCCCAGTGCAACCAGCAGCCTGCATTAGAATAACCCCAGAACAATCAGCTGTGTTAGCTTTAAGATGCAAATAAACATCCGCAGACGAGATTCCTACCAAACTCATTCGTCAAACCTATGTTTGAACACCAGCGTTGGCAAAGCACTGGCAGCCAGGGGTTCCCCAGTGCAGTACTGCAACTGGCGAGGAAGCTGCTGCAGACTGCCTATACCCTCCGAGGGAAGCTACCACGAGCCCTGTAGGACTTGCTGCTACGGCACCACATGATGACAAAGGTAAACCAACTCAACTTGAGCACGTGGCCCTCTTGTTCCTCACCCCCTGAGCCACACCACCTCAATGTTTGTTCTCAAACCAGTGCTTTCTGATTCACCTGCAACTTGCAAATGCCAAATCCAACTCCATAGGCCAACACACCGCTCACTCGGCAGCAAACCAACCGTTCCCCCAAAGCAGCCTCATGCTCCTCCTCCACCGGCAACTGAGAGTGGTCAGGAACCCTGGAGTACCTTCTGCTTCTCTGCTGATAAGAAGTGAATATAGACACGGGACAGAGAAAGAAGGGCGGGGATTCAGCTTCTCTGCTCGGGAAGCAGGGCAGCACAGATTTGCACAATATTTGTTCTACTGGATAGATGCTGCTCTACCCTCAGCTCCACCAGTTTCACCGAAAGAAGTCTAAGATGACCAGTTACGCCATTTTCTGTTTTCTAGAGCATACATTTCTCCTATCACAAAGGCAGGGAGAAGGGTACTATACTAGCAGAAGGGACAATGCCATGAGTATCCTGTCCTGGTTTCAATTCCTGGTCCTGGTTTCCTTGTTCCCCCATGATGACAGGAGCTGGAAGTGCACTCAGGCCCTGGATCCAGAGGGGGCAGAGGTGGGGGTGAGAGAGGGAGGAGGAAGAAAACAAGAGAAAGAGGAGGACATGTTATGCTCCTGAGCAATTCCTGCTATTAAGTCAACCAACCGTCAGGTTGTGTCTTGGTTGCAGAGGATAGGAAAGAGGACAGCAAGTCATCCATCACACGTTCCTTCACCTCTCTCCACTTCCCCCAAAACCCCACCCTATCCTGAAAGATTTCAGTGTGATATGATTGTAAACAGTTACGGATTCCTCCAGTGCTAAGCCCACTACAAGCTGGGCCCACCACCTCCCCCATTATGTACAATACATTCACCAACAACAGAAATTTATTTAAAAAGGCAACAGGTTAAATTCTGTAAACTGGATCCAGCTCCAAACCACACACGTTAATACTACAAGTAAAATTCCATCATCGTCTTCCACCCTGAAAAATATACCTGAGTTTAGCAGTCAATGAAAGTTTCTGCTCCCACCCCCGCCCTCCCCACCCCAAAAAATCCCTCAAACCCTGAACGAGACGCAGTCTCCGGTCACAGAAAGCCACTAGGTTTGCGATGCTCGCCCTGCGGTGGCGAGCCAGCTGCTCGGCTGGCTGGGGCCCAGCACCGCTCCAGGTTTCCAACACAAAAGCCGTCGCGGCATCATGTTCCGCGGACCCAGGAAGCTACATGCTGCTCGGGCGAGGGGAGGGTGGGAGGAAAGTCTGCCCCTCCTCCCCCTTGTCCAAATCACGTGTGGCTTTCATCTTCGTGAGGTCCGTCCTTCCTCGGACTAGCTCTGGAAGAGGAAGAACAAGAGTTGGAAGCTTTAACTGGCAGCTTTGGATAGGAATAACCTCATGATTGCATGCAACTAATGCTAGCAATATTGGTCCACCTAGGTTATGTTTTACACTCATCTAAGGCTACAGAGACATCCCCAACTCCTCTGCAGAGCAGTAGTTCACCTCCCAGCTTCCTCCAGTGCTTCCCACTCCCATCCAACACTTCACTCCTATAACTGGTGGGAAGAGAAAGACTCGCGTTTCAACTCTGCTCTCTTTATCGGCCCTTACTTGATCCAGAGGCAACGCTGATGGTTTTTGTGGCGTCAAATCTTCCCGGGACATGGTTGCTGTAGGCATCTTCGGGAAGGGAGCTTGAGCCTGATGCATTTGCATTCTGGAGCCAGGTTGAATGGAGAGAATTTTAGCACATGAACATCAGGAGCAAATCCCATCTACTTGGTTGAATGCATACATACAACATTCGCATACAAGCATGCGTCTCGCGTATTCTTCTTTCTGGCTTCCCCCCAAAACACAATCTTTAATCCATGCCATCCCCTCAATGGCTTAGCTGTAAGCCAAGCCCCCTGAATACTTGGAGGAGGATTGTCATGCTGGGACTATAACAAAACAGTAGCAGTCGAAGCACATTTATAAAATCTCAACAGGGAATTTTTGGAGTAGTAGAGTTTCCCACTTGGGAATAAAATGTGATATGCACAATCTCAGTGAGAAGTAATTTTCAGTGAGAGAAATTGGAGACAGTGAGGAAGGGCAAAGCAAGAGGAGGGGGAAAAGGGGGAAACATAAAAGGATTTCATAACAAGTTCATAACTTTGGTTAACTACTCTGCCCCTCTATGAGAAAGATGCAATAAAACTCTTGCAAAGAAAATGGTAAGAGCTCATTTGATTACGAGATGCACAACCCTGGATGACACATTAACAAAACACTGTCAGATAAAACAAAATACTGGTGTGGGGATGAGATCATGGAGACTAACAAGTCTCCATGATGGCTATTGCTACTTGTTTTCAAGAAGCTGCAACAAAACTCTCTCCAGCTTACAGAAAGGTCTAAGAGACCTTTTACTCCAAGGGTGTAAAAGTCATCTGTTAGCCTCTCAAGAGTACTTGCCATCTCCTCTGAACTTCAACCCATGTTCTTCCAAGGATATCCAACACTTATCGTCACCCGGGCATCACCCCCCTCCCGCCTTGCCTTCTTGCAGAAAACACGGTCTTACCCCGAGGGTCTATACAAGTCCTGGGGTGGTCCCCCCATGCCACCTCCACTGCCTCTCTGCTCCATCAGCAAGGCCTGAAAGTGACCTACGTTCTCCTCCCGGCAGCGGTACAGGGGTCCCTCCTGAGAGAGGCCGTTGGCCTGGCTGGAGGCCGGATGATGAGACAGGTGAGCATTCATGGGCGATCCATATGTCCTGGGCTGGAAATGACTGGCGGGATGCCGGGATCCATAAGGAGAGCCAGTCTGTAGCATCACCCCGTGGGGAGGGAAAGCCGATGGCCCGAATCCCATCCCTGAACCCAGGTGCGGTGGGGGGGCTCCATAGAGGAACTCCCCCGCTGCCACCGAGCTTTGCCTCTTCGTGGCCGCGTTGTGGTTGTCCAAGTCAAGGAACTCTTTGGGACTCTCCGGCCTTTCCTGGGACTCCTCGGACTTCTCCTCTTCAGGCCCCAGATCCTGCCCATCGCTCGGAGAAACCTCTTTGGCACTCGCTACGTCCATGCGGTTGGGAGAGGCCAGGGCGGCGCTCAGCGCCTCGCAGCCCTGCAAGCTGCTGGCCGAGCCCCGGTCCGGGAAAGGGGGTCTGGCCAGGGGCGGGTGGGCGCTGGGGTGCCCGCTGGGGCTGGCCTGGGGGTGGAGAGGCCTCTGCCAGTCCGAGTAGCCCTGCGGACAGGCGTAGTAGGGCGGTCGCTGGTAGTGGTGGTAGGAAGGTTGAGGCTGAGGCTGGTAGGGGTAGGGCATGCCCTGGGGGGGTCGATAGCGGGGGAAGACGCCGGGGTGGGCGCTGCTCGGCTGGAAACCCCGAGGGGAAAAATGCTGGGGATGGGAGGAAGGAGGAGGAGGAGGCTTTCCCCCCATCACGGGACCGAAGCCCTGCAGGCTTGGGTTGATGTGGTAGCGCCCAGCTGAATTGGGGTATTCCAGACCGGGCATGTAGAGAGGGTGGAACTGGTTAGGGGTGGCCCCCATGGAGCTAGCATCCACGCCGGGGAGTCCGGTGCCCTGCCCCATGCAAGGCACGGCCGCTTCGGGCAGAGCCTTCCCCCCACCACAGAGGGGCTTCTCCAGCAGGTTGGTGGCTAGCCCCTTCCCCTCGGCGCTGGCCGCTGGCCCCTCGCCCGCTGCCCCGTTCTCAGGCAGGGGAGCTCCTCTCTCGGAGGTGGGCACCAGGTCCCTCACGCAGCCCGGGCCACCAGCATAGCCACTTTCCGCTGGCCACGTGCCTTTGCCCTGCCCTGTCTTCAGGTCACCCTTCACGCCAGAGCCATCTCCCTCCCCGTCCGGGGGCAAGGCGCGCCTGGTGCACTCCATGGGCAATGGGGGTTTGGGATGAGGTAGGAGTTTGGGGTAGGCCCCATCGGGAATGCCGATGCACTGAGCCTTCTCGTCCACACCTGCCGGCGGCTCCACTGGAAAGAGAGGGGAGAAAAGTCACACGTTAGTCTAGTTTTGGAAATCGGCCCTCCCCACCCAACACATACACACGCCTACTCACACTCACTCAAAGTACACGTGCCGAAGTGTAACTCCTGCCAACCTTAGCAGGTCTACCAAAGTTGCCTCTCAGCATCCTCTCCTACTGCTGGGCAGCTCTGCCCAGCAAGTCCCTAACATTGGGATGGAGAAATCATCCCACTATTGTGCAAATGGAAGAGAGAAAGGAGTGACTTTCTAAAACAATGAAGGTCCTTCCGTCCTAAGTACTCCAAAGTCTACAGTGTCCTGTCCTCTACTCAAATCTCTCTATAGGACTGTTGGAGCAGGGCACCAGGACAACTGCTCTTCTGTGGGGTTGCAGCCTTCCTCCCACACCCATCACACAGCCCCCGCTTCGGAGACCTTTAGCAATTCTGAAGTGCATTTTTGCAAAGTTGAATGACCTTTAGTAGCTGCTTCTTTTAAAAAAGAGTTCTTTTAAAAACTACTCATGAGGTTGCATCTCTCTTGGAAAAGTGGACTGAACCCTGAAGATTCAGGCACACTGTAGTTGACAAGCCACCAATAAGTCACACACACCTCCATGGGACTAACATTGCACACATGGGTTTGGTTTTACACATGGGTGTGCAGAGGCAGAGTTGGGAAATATCACATTGGGGTCCACATGACAGCAAGATAAGAAGTCGGGGTAATGGCAGGCAACTTGATTTCAGGCTACGTTGCCCCTTCTGATCCACAAACCCCACTGGCCCACAGCTTGGGCAGAAGCGCTACCACACACTGAGATGCTGCGGAGCTTATCACAGCCATATTTTAACCAACTGTGATTTGGGGATGCGGCTACTCTGCCCTGCAATCACTCAACGTCCTCCCCCAGTCTCTGTTCTATATCCAGCACAGTTAAACGATGATGGCTTTTAAGCAATGCCACACAAGGAAAGAGTTTCCTCTTAGTGCAAGGCACACGAGGGATCGATAAAAGATGCAAGGGTTTTGATCTCTAGTTTACCAGCTAGAATTAATGAAAAAAAAAATTTTTTTTTTGATCTCTGGGGTTTTTTGATCTCTTCTTTAGGTTTGTTTTTTTTTTAAGGGTTTTTTTTTTTTTTTTTTTTGATCTCTGGTTTACCAGTTAGAACAAATGAAATCCAACTGGAAAGAAACTTGCGATGGCACACACGACATGCTGCCATCCCACCTGAACTGACACGGCTGCTCGGGGGCTTTTGCGCAGTCCTGTAGCGCGAGGATTTCGAGATGCTGAGAGCTCACAAGGCACACATGCATTTCAGAGGAGAAGCAGTACTGACGTAAACTCAAAGGAGTGTATTTAAACCTTTTATTCACACAACGTCTTCTTTCCTTACCTAACTCTCTGCAGATCTAATTTTTATATTAACTCCACGTGAGCTTTAGAAGCATCACAGCCTATGCTTTGCGTTTGCAGCCCATGGCAAACTGATAACTTGCAGGTACAGCTGGGACAGAGGGGACTTCTGGCAGGTTACAGTGAAACAAAGCAGTCTTAGAAAAATCTAAGCGATGGCTGGAGTAGAAAAACAGTAGAAATCTATTCCAATTTAGATTAAAAAAAAAAAATAGACACACACGTGTAAAACCCGTGTCCCCCACAACTACTTAATCAAGATTTTAATTCTTTTCTAGAAAAAAACCCCGCTTTTGTTGCTGAGCCTCCGCCACCATTTAAAATTGACTCCTTGAAGGTTGGGGCGTATTTTCCAGATAAAGCCACATTTTCAGACACAGGTTTTGTGCATCTGTGTGATGGTTAAGGTTTGGGTGCCTGCAGGTTTGGAGCCCAAGAGCTGCAAAGCTGGCCTGGGGGTGCTCCTGGCCCCGTCCCCACAAGCACACAACAGCAGGCAGAGGGAAAATGGGAAAAGGGCATGGGAAATGGTGCAGCCAGCCGGAGGGATGCCTGTCGGCGAGCAAAGGGGAGGTGGGTTGGGGGGATGGCAGGCAACGGAGGTGGGCAGGGAAGCTCCCGGTGGGTGCTTGAGGGGGTTACCTTGGTTGCTCTCCGTCTCCATGGTCTGGCCGGTTGTATCCTGGGAGTTCCCATTCCCCACGACGGGTTTGGGGGGCTGCCCGCCGGCAGCAGAGGCGGCGTGGGCCAGCTGGGGAAAGGGTCCGGGGAGGTGCGGCGGGGGCGGCTGGCGAGGGTGGTAAGGCACACCCGGCGGGCACACGCGGGAGGACAGCTGCTGCATGGCGATCATCTCCGGGCTGTCCATCATGGAGTCCCCGCCCTGGCACCCTCTTTGGACCTGAGGGGGTCCCCCGAACAGAGCGGCCGGCGGCTGCGGCATCCTCTGGCCGGCGGCTTTCCCAGGAGGTCTGATATACCCTGAGGGAGGCACCCCGTGAGGTAGGAAATTTGATTGCTCGGTCCACTGGCTGGGAGGCAGAGGTGGCCTCATGGCCCGGGGGTCCATCATATGACCCAGGGCGCGGGGCTGGAGCGAGGGCCCCGGCCCCATGGGTGCCTTCTCCTCCGGCCCCACTGTGCCCTGGCCGGTGGGGCCATGGCTGCCGTTCCACAGGGCTGGGTGCGCGCGGTTCAGATACTTGTAGGGCCGGTACATGTGCCCCGGGGGGACCTCCGAGCCCTCTGGTGGCCTCACGGGGGGACCGTTGTGCCTCGGGGGGAGGAAGCCCTGTTGGAACTGGGGCGGCGGGTAGACGGCGGCGTCGGGCGGGGGGCCGCTCATGCGTCCCAGCTGCAGGG
>VXAK01013202.1:72443-90621 GCA_013399435.1 Arenaria interpres | reverse complement strand
GCGCATGCCTGCTTCTCCGGGGCGGCCAGCCTGTGCCCACGGTGCTCGCTGAGTCCCACGGCCGGCTGGGGAGGAGGAAGAGAGAGAGAGAGAGACACGGTGGGTCTCGGTGAGAACCGTCGCACCGAGGACCTGTGGGTCACAGAATCACATGGGGTTGGAAGGGACCTCTGGAGATCATCTAGTCCAACCCCCCTGCCAGAGCAGGTCCACCCAGAGCAGGTTGCACAGGAACGTGTCCAGGCGGGTTTGGAATGTCTCCAGAGGAGGAGACTCCACCACCTCTCTGGGCAGCCTCTTCCAGGGCTCTGCCACCCTCACAGTAAAGAAGTTCCTCCTCGTGTTTAGGTGGAACTTCTTATATTCAAGTCCTGGGTCCTGGGCTGCAGGTTTCTTTGGCTGCAGCACTTCTTCTTACCTGCATGGCAAAGTGCTGGTGCTGCTGGACCGGGTCTCCGGGATGGGGCTCAGGCACTCGTGGCGAGCCATAGAGCTTTGTGGGGTCCGATCCACGCAGGGGGCCAAACGTTCCCGGCACGGCTGGTCTCTAGGGGGTGGGGAGGGGAGCGGGAGAGAGAAATACAACAATTTGTGAAGTGCAGGGAAGCAGCAGAGCTGCTGCAGGTAAGGGGAAGGGAAGGCCGGAGGAACCGCACAGGTGAGCAGATGGGCTTTTTGGAGACACCATGGAAAACCTGTACTCCCTTTCCTATGAGGTGATACAGCTTCCCTGCCAAAGCCCAGTCATGTCCCCGTGCTCAGGTCACGATACACTCACCTGCCACCCAAATACTGGGAAGAAAGCAAGAAGATTGGAGGCGGCAGTGGTTTGCTCCAAGGAGAGGAGTGGATCACAAGAGCACACAAGCAGTACGAAAGGGGAATGTGCTAGATTTCCTTCAAAATACTCGTTGCCTCCAGCTCTCCTACTGCCCCCCTCTATTTGCGTCACAAGAAGCGCTCTAAAATTTTTGTTTGATCTCTAAGCTAAAAGGGTAAGGGGTTGCTTGGATCTCGGAGGAGCAGCTGAAACACCACATCACAAGACATCACTGGTTAAAATGGAAAAGGTGGTGAAGGATGGGTGAGGAACAGCCCAGAGGGGAGGCAGAACAGGTGGCATTCAGAGAAGGAATGTTGGGCTAAAGGGAGGTCACTGCTGCAGTCCAGGGTGGCCTCGTGTTTGCTTTCGTTTACTGCTTTTATAAATACGGAAGGCATGAAATGCAGTAGTACACAGATGGCACAAAGTTACCAGGCATCTGTAAACAATTGAGACAAAAGAAGACCCGCTTGTTCAGCATCATAAACTGGAGGCTAAGAGGAAATGTGACTATTTTCCATGCACGATGGGGTAGCTCTCCAAGGAGTGAAGAGAAGTGGGGGAGCCAGGGCTGGTGCAAGCCCACAAGGGGACATGCCACCCATGGGAAACGTTAGGAGACTGTTCCCAGCAAGTGTGGCAAAACTGAAACCGTACGAGTTTAAATCTAAGGGCTGAAAAGTTTCAGATGTAGAAACTATAGCCCTCATCCTTAACATCTGGAAAAAGATTCTTTTCACACAGTAGGGATTTCACAGTAGAGAGTTTCTTTCCCCCTTACATCCCTCCCTCCAGCTGGCATGATGGGTGAAGAACAGCAGAAACTACTGCTTACCATCTGGCCAGGATGTGGCACAGGGCTGGGCATGCCGCCGTACTGCAGAGAGCGAGGGAAACCTCGCCCATTGGAAGGACCCACTTCTCGAGGAGGCTGCATGGGATTGCCACTTGGATCCTCTGCGGAGGACGAGGAGAAGGAGGAGGAAGAGGAAGAAGAAGAAGAAGCAGGAGCCCTGGAAGTAGCTCGATATGGTGGAGGTTTTCCTCCATTTTCCAGGCGTTGCTGCCTCTTGCCTGGTCCATCTGGGTCTCGCGACCGAGTCCAAACACTGCCTGTGCTGGAACGGCCAGTCCGCCGGCTCCTTTTCTCTCGTCTTCCATCTTCTCTTATCCAAAACTCCTCATCTGTGTCTCCGTCTTCCCCAGGGAAGTGCTTCATCATTGCTCGGTGGAAACACCTTTCTAAGTTGTAAGCCATCTTGGTATATTCTGCAGTAAAAAAAAAAAACCCAGCATCATCAGGGACAGAGCCTTATAGAGAGAAACAATTAAGCAACATCAGACAAGTCGTGTCCCCTCCACAAAGTTTCTTCGAAGAATACTTTTGTTTCTAACTAATTGAGTTTGGTTTAAGTTCTTGAACTCGATAAGCAGCACAACATCAGTTTTGTTCAGCAACCTCACCAGGGGACAGGCACATAGGCATGACAAAGTACCATTAGCAGCACGGCTTGCAGAGTCAGCATTAACCCAGTGTCCCAGCATAGTGCCAAGAATTACATTACGAGAAGCACCACCTCTGCTCGCAGAGATGCGTGACCTGCACAGTTAGCCAGCGGAGTCCTGAGAGAAGAAATGTGAACTTCCAGCAATGCTATTTGATTACGTTCAGAGGCTTTTCTTGGACCTGTTCGAATCTCTGCTGTATGCTACAAGACAGAGGAAAACCAGCAAACATATTTATCCACGTATGGTTTCTAAAGCACTTGCTGACACTGACACGAAAGCTATTGCCAACACCAGTGTCCCCATTGCGTCATTTCCACAGGACAGTTCTGCTCAGAGGGGCTCCTACTTTTTGTTGGAGTGAATAGGAAGGAAAAGACATGTGAGAGGTGTTAATGACAAGGGCTTAAAGCAAATGACTTTCCAGTTGTTTCCACTAAAGTAACCCAGAAGTTCCTTGGAAAACAGAGCTCTCCCAGTGGCAGTGCAGGAATGCTTTTACTTGGGGCCCACAGTGGCAAGCTGGGTAGCTCTATTTTCCCTTTCAAGGCGGTGCTGGTGAGACGCAGTCTGCAGTGATGACCCACCATATGGGAACTGATTTCTTACCTAGGCAACATGCAGAATTTTAATTGGCATGGCAATTAAACCCAGGGTTTCCCGTTTGCAGAATCATGGTTGTTCCTTCAACAGCCAAGGAACCTAAACCCTACATTTTTCATCCAAAGGACTACAAGCCTGGGTCTTTCCTCACTTTTCTGAGGTATTAAACAAACACTGGGGGCTAAGCAGACTCCTATGCTTTTCAAAGTCTGTGACAGATATTATGAGACAAAGGAGCACACTGAGACACACAAGCACACAAAGGAATGAGCTCAGAAAGAAACAGGCTTTCTTCTCTTTGTATGTTCTGCCTTCACCGTCTACCAACATGGGAGTCCCTTAGCATGTCAGGCCCCATTTCAGTACGAGAAAATTGTGCTAAAAATCTGGCTAAAACCCTAGGCCTTAAAATACTCAGGAGCTCCTACTTTTTCACCCAGCCTCCCAAAAACGCCCTGAAAGAAAATAAGCACGAATCAAGTACTGGTGAGTAGGGAGAGATCACTGCTTGCTTTGACTCAGCACTGCAAATAGACGAACTTAGCATCTTGCTGCTCTTACCACTGCCTTCACCATTGTACTTAAGACAGTTCCTGAACATGGTCTTCATATCGCCCACAAATTCTTCCTTGGTGCAGTACTGACCTCCGTTCAACTTCTTCTCCATGCTAGAGATGTCCATGGGGGCCTGAAACGCAACAAAACCTCCCTTCAGTTAAAGCAAGCACAGTGGGGCTTACCAAGCGGTATTAAACAGCTTCCTTACAGAGCGGGGATGGGGAGCAGAGGCTGCTGTCCTGAGAGGCAGCCTCTCATCTTTGGTTTCCCTGACTTGTAAGGCTAGAAAGGACTACTGGGAGTCATGCAGTTTGACTGTGAGGGTAACACAGCCCACAAAACTTCAAAACACTTCCAAAAAAACTGCAACCTGGTCAAAGCGCATCAGTCAAGTAGGCTGGACCACTTTCCATACCTTAATGATCTGGTAGTAGTTGGGAGCATATGATTCATCGACGGGCTCCAAGAAGGGCCAAGAGTCCTTGTGAGCCTTTACCACGTCTAGAACTGGCAGTAACAAAAGAAAGGCGAACGGTTACGCACACACACTCAGGGGAGTATTTCACTTTGAACAAGTCATGCGAAGGGGAAAGCTGGGGCAGGACTGACCTTTGTACATGGCTGTGAACTCATCGTCCAGTTCAAAGCTGTAATGGGAAGCACAACAGTGAATATGCAGACTGAGGACATACAAGACACGCTCTCATACTTCATCTTCCCTTCCACCCCATGCCATGATAGTGAGAAACAGGACTCATCACACACACTCCTCTAGTGTGGACCAAATCCAGATATTTCTCAGGTTACTCCTCGCTGTTCTCTAACCTCACTTCTCCCTCCTCATTCCTGTGAATGATCACTCTCCTCTCCTCCCCATCCTCAATACTTGAGTGCACCCGTGTGCTGCATGCACGCCCAGCTGCACACTCACAGGTCCTTGGTCCTTCGCTCTTCCCTGGTAGGGGAACTGGGATCCAAGTGGGAAAGCTCAGGGGGGAGCTCCTTCCCCTGCGCCAGCAGCCAGGCCCGCTCTTCACGAAGCTTCCTCCTCCTGGCCCGTTCTGTAGTGGGGAGGGGAAGAGAGATGAAAAACCATTCAGCACTCCTTGTCAACAAGATCCTGCAGGAAAAACGAAGGCAGCTCCTGCGACTCTCAAGAACGCCCGTGACATGTTCTTGTTCTTTCAGGAAAAGCAGCAACAGAACAGGAGCAGAGGAGGTGAGAATACAGCACACCATCAACACGCCTCTTCATTTCCCCTTGAATTTACTATCAGTGGTTTTGAAGCATTACTGCGATACAGATGCTCCCCCAGGGCAGCTTCCAGACAAATTCCTGACAACGGTGTGGTACAAAGAGAGAAGTTCAATGCACAGGTCTAGGCGTAGATCAGCACTATGGAAAGTGCTGGCTTGTTAAGTTACCATCCTTCAGATGCTTCACCTCAGCCAGGTGAACTCAAGGCAGCCGGTTTTGCACCGAAGTGGAGGAAGAGCAGTGCCAAAGGAAGGGTGAAGTTCTACCAGGTGGGTGGCAATGAGTAACTGGGGTCATTAACATCCTCCACCACCATGGTTAACCTTGAGAAGATTGCTCAGGTAGGCCTTCACAGCCAGCAGCCAGAACGAGCAAGCTGCCGCACAGGAGGGCCACTGGGACAGCTTTGGTTTAAGAGGTGAGAGACAGGAAGAAGCAACGCTGGTAATATAACCTGTGGTTTGCAACCAGACAGCTGGCTAACAGATTGCTTCATAATAGAAAGTTTATGGGCTCTTATGAACCTCATTTCCTTTTTCTTATAGGAAATCTGAATTCATTTGACTTGCTAAACACCTGCGGTTGTACCAACTTTCTGCAGGAGCAGAATTCTGCAGAAGCAATGTTCAAGGAGAGATGTCACAGGAGTAAGACCCCAGAAAACAGGCCACATTGGGGAACACTCACAGCAAAAGAAAGATGGGGGAGACTTGGCTAGTACCCTCTACCAGAGGCTCCATTTTTGGAACATGCTGAAGACTCAAGAAGCACCAGCTCTGTGGAAGAGTATTAATTTACTGTCTTACTCTGTTTTTGTTAAAAATAAACTTGGGATGAGGCTTGAAGGCATAAGAAAACTAGGAATAGCTGCAAGGTGATTATTTCCAGGGAGGTCCACGGCCAGGTATGTCAAAGACTGGTAAAAGAAAGTCCAATTTCCTGCTAGAAAACTCTGGGTAGCATGAAGTTGTGAGAACAGGACTTGCATCTAAGATGTCCTTCAGAATCCAACAGTATCTATTATAACAGTTAGTGATGAGAAGTCTAACATCAAATTGCAGTGAACAGAGATTATCTGAGTCTGTCCAAGCATGGTTCAGTACTTCATGCTTTTTTTGTAAAATTAACATCACTTAGATGACATTGTAATGGATACCTAAGTGAGAAAGCTGAAAAAAAATGAGGCAATGCTTTGGGCAGCAAAAGGAAAATCTCATGGCAAGAACAGCCAAGAGGTAAGGTGATGTACATTTTAGAAATCACAGAATCACAAAACGATATGGGGTTGAGAGGGACCTCTGAAGATCATCTAGTCCAACCCCCGAATCCATCAAGGCCTTCCAGGGGTCTGACCTGGTAAATTGACGGGAATCAGGGAGCGCTACCCTGGTACCAGACTGGAGCTCACTCAGGATTTAATGGCAAGTCCCTCTACCAGAGCAAATGATTAATATAGCATGTTAAAGATCACTGGCAGAGCTTGTTGTCATGCTGTTGGCCTGGGCTGAGTCCTATCTAGCAGCTTTCAAAGTCTAACCAATGCCCTGTAAAGTACCTCAAACAGCTAGAAAGTCATGTGTGCGAGAGATAATGTTGGAGCAGCATCTGGGAAGAGAACTGGGAAACTCTAACCTGCTGTTGTGGTAGAAATCTAGAAAGCTGCTTTAACTCTTAAATTCAGGAAAGTACAGATGGACCCAGCAGGAGGCTCGCTACCTGGGGCGTGCATTGGTGTTGGGGGGAAGTGAAATCCCAGACTGGAAACAGGAGCGAAATCTAAAAACAGGCATACAGTCCAAAACCGAGAAGCAGGTGAGGTGCTGATGAAGTTCATCAGAGAGCAGATATTTCACCCTGTGTTTCACATCACCCCTCTACAGAAGACCTTACAAAATTAATGTTAAATCCCAAACAGACTGCAAAACACAAGAAAACCTCTGTGAACAGATGTTCAGTTTTAACAAATCTGAACCAAGCAAAGCAAATTACTTAATTTTCAAATCACTTTCTGTCCATAAGAACTGTCAAGAAAGTAAATGTTAATGGAGGGTGTACTTGGCAATAAGGAAAGATGGTTAAGAAGCCAAAGTTTTACCTGGATAGCTGCCGTTTCTAGGGATGAAATATACTGCAGTGATTTAACTGAACAAGTCAGCCATTTAAATAACCTTTCCAAATGGCTTTTGCATCAGCTTGAAAGGAGACTTCTCCTGACTTAGCCTAAACTGACTAGGGACAAGTTTACACTAAACTATAAGAAATTGCACAAACCAAAATAAAAGCACCTCTGCCAAGAAAAGCGTGAATATATGCTAAATTGGCTTAAAACAGTTTGCTGCCCGCTCCCATGCCAGTTTCTTTGAATGGCTCTGGTGCCTTTTGCATAAGGTGATGTAGTGATTGCATTCACCCAGAGAAGGACATGGCTTATACCAAAACAAGACCTTTTAACAGGTACGTTTAACTTTGCAGCTCTCTGCAACTTCAAGATTCATTTTGTCTATACAGATGGAGAATTAAAGCGCAGAGAATACACAATTTGCCAAGGTGAAACAGATATCTGCGGCAGATATAGAAGCTGGATGATTCTCAGTTTAAAGCACCAGATTAGCTAGGACTGGCAACCAGGAATATATGAAGAGCAAGCAAGTAATTGGATTTTCTAAAGGTTAGAAAGGTAAGCAGGTAAAAGAAACTATTCTTAGATAACATCTGGTCTGCTACCAAACATCTGGTAGCAGACTGTTTCATCTTGGGAAGTTTACAAGGCCTGCATGAATTTCATCTTTTTTCCTTTTCTGATTCTTTATCCACTGAAGGATTCACGATACTGATACTGCCACACATCACCACCACAGTTTTCTGAAGATGTTCAGCCTTTTCCTGGAACTGCGACAGCCCAGCCAGCCACTGCGGCAAAAGCAGCAGATAAAGGAATCCCCATAAGGGAGGCTGACAGAGAGAAGGTCATCAGAAATGAGCCTGCTCTTAGACACCGGTGCCTACATGTACTGGCTAAACGCCTGCTGTCTGTACCTTGATCTGACGTATTAAATGCAACATGGCTGTTGCTTGCAGAACAGCTTTAATCAGCATTTAATTCAAAACCTGAACACCTGAAGTTGCCACCTCTGGTGTTCTATTTATCCTGGTCCTCTCATCTTTAATTTTCCAGATGATAAGGCCAGTACCAATATAAAACTACTCTTGCTACTCCCATGTTGTCTCCTTCCCCTTCTCCTCAAAGGGAATCCTTTCATCAGGCATTGAGGCAAAAGGACCAAACGCTATTCAGCAAGAGCAAAGCCAGCTAACCCTGAACACAGGAAAATCCATGAGGACACAAGCTGGGAGACAGAAGAGAACTGAGGAAAGCCACAAATAGCAGCAAAAAAAGTACAGCTGGGGCAAGGGAGAAAATAAGCATGAGTTAAGGAAGATGACACAGTCGAAGGGTGCACCAGAGAACATCTACCAACACCAAGGGAGATAGACAAAGGAAAAGAAGCTACAGTCAGACCAATTTATCCAAGGTAAGTGCAAGAAAAGATATTCCCATTAGCACGTCTGGCGGGGAGGTATGCAAATGGCAAATCTTAATTCAAGATCTCGATCTTGGCTTTGAAAGCTTCCACTCCTGCTTCACACTGGCCGCACGTACCTTCCACGGCTTTCACCTTCTCCTCCATCTCTCTCTTCCTCTCCTCCTTTAGCAGCTGTTCCTGCTCCCTCTTCTGTACTGCTATAAGGATTTGGCGCTCCTCCTCTTCCTCTCTGCGCCTCTGCTTCTCCATCGAACTCAGCACATTCGGGTTTACCTGTGACAAAATGGTGCACCAAAAACTGTAATGCGTTGGCTTATTGAAGTCTGAACAGAGGCAGGTTTACTTTGAGCAAGCATTAAAGCACACCTACAATGAATGGCTGGGGGGAAAAAAAAAAAAGAAGGAAAAAAACCCCGTATGTACATATGAATTCGCAGATGAAAAGCAACATGTAAAGGAAAGTTATTTGTGAAGCAATGAAATCCTACTGACGGAGGGACAAAGGAAGGAGAAGCGATGGGTTAGACAAGCTGCCACTCTGCCAGGGACGCACCGCATGTATTTCCCTTCTGGGCGTAGGATTCAGGCTGTTGACACCACCACACAACACCTCTACGCCTTCCAGCTAGCAAAGCCCTGAGTTGCAAGTGTGAGCAGGAAGGACTACTCTGTCGAAGCTGGCTCTGCTATCAAACACAGTACTTAGGACAGGAAAAGGGACCGGTACAACCTTGCATCAAGGCATCGTTTGGGGTGTTTTCCTTTCCGCTTCAAAATAAGGCCTGCCATATTTATGTGAACTAATCTCCCCCAAACTAGTTCTGGCTCATTTGTTTGGACAGTTTTCCTGCTGGGTCTCCCAACCAGTTTCCTCATTCAAGGACGCCTGGGTCTTTACGGCCCCCCTTCCCCCCCCCCAAACCCCCCCCCCCCCCAGCAGGCTGCAAGGCTGTGTTTGATCCCACTGAGACTGCAGGCTTCTCAGCGATGGCCTGCTCCTATTTCTCCAATAAAGTGTGAGGTATGTATATAGCGGTGTGGAATTAGCTTTATTAGCTCCATTTAATTATAAGACAAATGAATCGGTCATCCACCAGCCACTCCCACCTCTTTGAATTCTGCAAGACCAAGATATGCGTGCCTTATCAGCAAGGAGTATCGGCCGGAAAAGAACAGTGCGCATACAGTTTTCTCCACCTTCATTTTCAGGGAATAACCAGCAACTGCCACTTAGGCAGAAGGCATTTCCTGAGGATTAGCAATCAGCTGGGGTCCCTTGGCTGCTGCTCAGACCATCAACTTCTCCAGGCCCATTATTAATCCCCAGAAAAAAATCTGGCACCACAATTACCATTTTGCCCTTGTTTCATTGCCTAGAAGTGGAATCTTGGGGTGTTTTGGTAAACGCCTAGAAATGTTGTCTGGTTTCATTGTACATTCACTCCCACTCTACCTCCCTTTTCCCTACACAGCACTGCCCTACATCTCCCCCTGCAGCCCTCCGAGGACGAGCATCATGTATTATCTCCCTGTTTCCAGCAGCAACAATATATTAAGAGAATTATGCTTCAAACTCCAACAACCACGGAGAAATGTCCAAGAGAGGGTGAGGGGGTCTCTTGATGTCATTAGGACCGTATCCTGCATCTAGTGACAGACTAGACAGCAAAACCACCTTTTCTGGGCTGGTCTTTTCAGGTGAAACCTACAGCATGAACTCACCACAAAGGAACACTGCCCATCTTCTTTGCCTTTTCAGATCTTTGGCAAATATTAGTACTTCACTCTTCTACCGCTTTCCTAAGGAAACCATTCTGTGAGTCCACTTGCCTTTAGGTTAACCAGTTTATCCTCACATTCAGTCTAAAGTTAATTTCTCATCCCCTCATTCCATCCAATAATTCCTAGTTAAGCTCTTCTGGGCAAGCATAAATTCTCTTCTGCAGCCACGTTCCACCTTTATGGGATTCCTCAGACACTTAGACAGAACTCCCATGTTTTTGTAATTAGGTTAAATGTTTCCTTATAAAGCAATCCTTCCAGCCCCATAATCATTCCAGTTGTCTCTCTCAGACCTTTCCTCCAACTGATCAATATCCAAACACCAGGATGCCCAGGACTGAAACTGCTATTGCCAAGTACAAGAGCCCAAGAACCTACAGAATCAATTTCTACATTTCGACTTCTGGGACTCTTCATATCCCTTTCTCAACCACTCTACCATCCTATTTTCTAATCTTGCACTTCAAACATCTTCCTTTCAGGCCTGATCCTGATCATCATCAACTTGTTTTCCCTTAAAGTTTCTAGATCAATCTTTAAATTGCAATTGGAACCAAAAACCACGAGGTTCTGCAGCAATTAGGAAGAGATAGAAGTGAGCAGGAATCAGCCACCAGAAGTTGGTACAACAAGGTTTTCTTGAGGATGCGACCATCAGCCTCTAGATTCTCCAGCCAGTAGATCTAAGCCAGCCTGACGTGCTGCACTGATTTCTTCAACTGCTGGTGCACAGGTCAGGTCTTCCCCTTCCCTGGATTCATACAGCTTCCACCGCTCATGTCCTACAGAAATGTGAAGGCACCATCCAAGCCGCAGGGCTGACACCAGGGCCCCTCTAAGCCCGCAGGGTGCACTCAGCGCCCCAGACTGTAATGGCGCGACACAGAAGCGATAGCACTTCCCACATCAACCCACCCACCACCACCACGGCACCGACAAAGCAACGGGGCAATCTGAAGCAGAGGAGAGGACATCATCCCAGCAGATGTAGGAAGAGAAGAAAAGGGAAATGCACAACCCACAAGCGGAGTCTAGTGAGCACCGAGGGCTGCAGCAGATGCCGGCGACAAGCGCACTTGCTCCCTGCAGCGCTTGCAGGGCAGCAGCAACGCTGGCACGGGCTCTTTGAGACACTTCAGGCGCAGCAAGAGCCAGATTTTCAGAGGGACCTGCTTCCCAGTGCCTCACTTAAGCCCACTGGGGAGAAGGGTGCTCAACGCAGGGTTAAAAGAAATAAGCAAACACCAGCAAGCAAACTCCTACTAGATGTGATGGAAACAGACACCTATTGGAACGACAAAAGCAAGAACCCAACACAAGTTAAACTTCCTTCCTGAATGAAGAGGTGGCAAAGGGATGCTTCTCCAGCTTCCTCCCCACTTGGAGGATAAAAAACATCCCTCTCATGTGCAAGCACGGCATCACCGCCTCCTTCCCTCCGCCAGAGAGCACTCCAGGACACAACATCCCTGCCTTACCCCCCTGGGACCCCAAAAGGGCCAAACTTCTGCCTTTTGCTTTGCTCTCCAGACAGTGGGTATCAGGCTTCAGGGGCCGAAGGCCAGGAGGCGCGGGTGCCCCGGGCGCCCCAGCCCCTCGCCCTCCAAACCTTCCCTGCTCCGATTTCCGCAGCGCTGCCCTAATGAGGGTGCTGCTCAGGCAGCTCTTTAATGAGGAGCTAATCTGAACCACCTGTTGAGAAATCCCCTGCAGGATTAGGAGCCTACGGAGCAGTTATATCTCGGACCAAAGCGACATCCAGCTCACGGAACTGGGAGGAAGGGGTCACCCCTGCACCGGGACTGAGGTTTTCTCCACCAGACTTGCCCGCTGTCCACCCTTCACTTGGCAAACAAGCCATCAGACATGCTGGCACCTTCCTTGGCTTCTCCAGGGCAGGGATGACTGCTACGTCCTGCTGGGGAGCCAGCATGAGCATCGCCAGCCTTGGTGCTGGCTGGCTCCCCATGCCTCAGCGCAGCGGGAGCCGAGAGGGCCCCCTGCTCGCTGGAAACGTTTCACTGGCCCACAGGCAGCAATTAACAGCCCTCTGCCGCCGCAGACCTGGAGCACCTGCGGTACTGATTAGCATCATTCAGGCTCCATGTGTTTCCCACTCCCCTCCTCCTCTGGGATTTCTGCTGCCTGTGAACAAACACGTGTCCCCGCGCTTCCTGCATGGTGGGCTTTGCAGAGAGCAATACCGGCCCCAAACTGACCATCACTGGGGGCTTATTTTCCTCTCGGCAGGCTTTTATCTGCAGCATGATGAGAAGTTCTTCCTTCCTTTTATTTATCTATTGTAAGTAATTCTATTTATTGTGGAGAACTGTACTTTCTCCTTTGTTTTGCGGGAACCCCTGACCCTGGCTCACGTGGAATATTCCCTGCAGTTTAATTTCCCAGGGTTTGACAAAACACCAGGTAACTACGTTTTCATTACATCTACAGCGAGAGATTATGCCACAGCCTGATAGAATCAAGCCAATTTTTTCCTGCAACGCTGATCCCGTGTTGCCTGACCGATTGCTTTAGGTAGCAGTTGCCAGTTCAAAGACCCCCCATCTCCACCCTACCATGACTGTTGGGGGCCGCATGGTGAACTGGATGGGAAAGCTGATCTATGTTAAAAATAACCCCGACCAAAGAAAAAGGTTATATTTAACTCCAGTCATTTTCCTGGGTCTGGTTCACTGCACAGACCCGCAAGCGGCAGCGCTGTTACACCGACGGGGCGGAGAGGAGATGAGGGTGAAGAGGCAGGGAAAGAGCCGTTTCAGCTGACAAGGCTGCAGTTTGATAAGCGTTTCTTTAAGCAGCCTAAATTGTGACTTCCATTTCCAGCTGACCCCCTCTCCCAGCTCAGCTCCGTACCGCATCAGTCATTCTTCTCTCCCTCCGCACCATCGACACCCTCATGTGTTTGCAGCCTCACGTTTTCCCCTTGGCTGAATTTCTGTCATTTCCCTTTGTAAGCCGGTTCTTCTAGCTCTCTCATCCTTCTTCAACTTTTCTTTGAACTGCCTCGAATGTGCCAGCACTTTCATTGAAGTGGAATTCCCCAGACTGAGCGCAGATTTCCATATGCAGCTGCACCGGAGTCTGCGGCGAGGCCGGTTACCTCTGCGATCCAGAGGGCAGCACCTCCCTGCTCGCCATACAAACCCCGAATGTCAGCCTGCCTTTGACAGGCATTACCACCCATCTCTCTTTCAGCACAAGCACTTTCAAACGACTCCTTCCCACTGAATAGCGATGCTGCGGTTTATTTTTTCCCCCAGGAGGCATCTGCTCTCGCCTCCCTCCGTCGTCCTCCCCCTCGCACCCCCCCTCACCTCCTGCTTGATTGGTTTGATGGGCTGATGGTCAGACATCCACCTGGGAGAAAACTCTGTCCGCTGTAGACGCTTCTCCTGAAACAGGGTTGAGAATTGAGGGAAGGAAAAAGAGAGTGGAGGAAATTAGGGCACATCGGTGATACTGGCAGGAGAAACTCTGGGGGCTAGAAGTGACCATGAAATCCCTATTAGCTTTACAAGGGTAGCAAACAAGCAAGCTGAACTCAATCCAAGAACATCAGGCTGAACGCAGAGCCCATTTTACAAAGCCATCTAGCCGAAGGATCTTGTTCCAAATCTGTCCCACCTGAAAACATTCAGTTGACAGACAATACCCTTCGGAGTTTCGGGGCTCTGACATACCAGCTCAAGAGGACTTAGGACAGCTAAAGCAGCCACTTCAGCAGAGCCAGCTGAGAAATGGCAGTAAAAGTGAAATCAGAGGCAGTTTGCATAGAAAAGCTAGGCTGTAAATCGCAGCAGTTCAAAAGCAGACAGAGATTCCCTGCTAGCAGAAAAGGGACACAGAAGGTGGCTGAAGACAGTAACCCCTTCAGCTATCCTACCTACGCTGCCGTGCAATCACGAACCGGATCCTTAATTATCGACTCTAGCCCTGCCACTCAATGGAGGAGAGTCTTTCTCCCCATACACAAGCTAAACAGCCCCCACATCGACAACACTTGCAGGCTGGAGTAGGGGGCAGCAGGACGGGGTGCCAGGCTGCTCGGATTTAACTCTCCTTCAATCAGCAAACGTCCATGCTCTTGGAAGCGGTCATAGAGAGGTAAACAGGATGTCATGTCTCCTCACCTTCTGTGCAATCATGTTGCAGATCTCCGGCAGGAAGTCTTCACTCAAGAGTTTGTAGAGCTGCCGCTCTCTAAGGGAAGTCCTCTCTCTGAAGCTCTCTGTGACCTGCCTCCACTCCTCTTCCGTCTGACACAGCAGCCACCATGTCCCACGGCCAGGCCCTTGGGACCCTTCAACAACATGAAAGGATGTTATCTCCACAGCAGATATGACTAACAACTTCTCTTTACCCCTTCTCCTCTCCTCAGGGCTCGGGAAGACCAAAAGATACTGCCAATGGCCACTGTTATGAGAAACATGTTCTTTGCTATAGACCCAAAGCTCTCGAGCCACCAGAAGTACTGCTACCTCCCCTAGCAATGCCCAAAGTGATGCCAAGACACAGAGGAAGCACACAACTGAAGAAGTAATGGTGGCACTTTGCAACACATGGGTAGCGTGACATCCCTGTAAGCAAGCCTCCATTCCAGCTATGATGGAACAGGGAAAAGGATTTAATTTGTTTCTTGTAATAGAAGCTCTCGGCCTGAGCAGGACATAGGGTAATGCAAATGTCTGCTTTAGTCTGGCAGCAGAATAAAAACATTGAAAATTAATGTTATTTGAAATAAGCCAATTTTTTTTTTTTTTTTTTAGTACTGCAAACCTTTGCTGCAGTGAATAAAACCTCCCATTCTTCCCAGTCGAAACATTTTGTTTGCAGGCACTTGAAAGAACAGAAGAGGAAGTGAAGGATGGGCTTCATCGGGCTGCCAGATGAGGGGGAAGTTCCAAAAGTTCACATCCCATCCCTGCTCGATCCAGAGTGGGATCTGAAGCAGATCTCCCACTGCTCTGAAGCATGTCCCAACTACCAAGACACTCTGAGCTGTTCCGCCTTGTGTGAAACATTTGAATATTAATTGCAAAGGAAGGACTCTCTCTTGTGGTGGTTGGAACACCCACCTGGAGAAGGGGAATTGTGGTTCCTGCTCCGCAAATGTTTACACAGAGCAGAGAAGCCTCATGGGTTGCAACTTGCATGCTTTTGCCCCGGGAAGCTCTCTAAGCAAAAAAGCTTGTGGCCCATTTTTGGGGAGGGGGAAGACGTTGGTTCAAACCCCTTCAGGCTGAGGGGTTCTCAGCTGACTCCAGACTTTTCTAGAGCTAACCACCAGGCTACTGGAAAGAAAGCAAGGGTCACCACCCCCACTGGCAGATGTCACGCAGCTTCTCACCGCATTTTCAAGCAAATTAACTATGAAAAATATAAAGAAGTAAAAAACAGAGTCCTTTTCTTTCTAAACCTGACCTTGGGCCCTTTGTGGATTCGAGCTGCCGGTGGCTCTGGCACGTGAGCTATCAGGTTGCCCCAGTAAGACCAGAGAGCTGCAGCCTCCCTCCAGCCACATGCCCTCTGTCGGAAACCTCCCTGCCGTGGTGGCCGCACAGGGGGAGTGTGTGCTGGCTCCAGGTCACGGGCCAGCGTGCAGCTTAACCTGCTCTTGAGTTTAATGTGCTGGGGTTTAATGTAACTGAGGTGGCCAAGGACCAACCACGTGCTGGTTTCTGCCACCCTGGCTGCGCGAAGCTGTCCCCTGCCCACCTGCAGTGAGGACCTTACCCCCTCATTTCCCCTTCCCTCGCCAGCTGCCTATGGACGACTCGTTTCAAAGGCAACCGGGACTAAAGCACCGCTCCGTCCCACCAGAAGATTACTCCACAGCTGAAGTGACACAAGGCACTGAAGGACAATGATCTGGTAAAACCCCCAGCACCTAATGCACTTCGCTCTAGCTCTGGAGAAGCCACCAGGAAATCTGAAGACAAAGGGCGAAGGGAGGGAGGCACAGCAAAGATAAAGCCACCCTTGCCTTTTATTGTGGGGCAACACGCAGGCTGAGGCCCTGGGTTATGGGGAAGCCAATGGATCTGCATGTATGACAAATGAGTCTCCAGCCTCCTCGGACTCAGTTTCACATTATGTTGTCAACTTGCTTTTACTGCTTGCCTCATTAACCCTTAGGTGGGTAACTCCAAAGTCATCATTTAACGAGTTCAGTCACCCAATGACCATTGGGAAATAGAGGCGAGGACAACCAAAACGGTTCTTCCTTCTCTATCTTGGCATCACTGACCCCATTCTCTTCCCAGTCTGAAAAAACCCACTACAAACAGGGTTCACCTCATCCCTAGAGGAGCAAGGGCCATTTGCAGCCCATTTTCACCAACTTCAGTGAGTAGGTGGGCCCCCAAGGCCTAGTGTAACCCAATACCTTATGTTTCTTCACCCCAAACTAATCCAGGATGAGGCAGGAAGCCCCGCAGGTGCCCAGGCTCCCAGCTGCAAGGCAGCCTGCAACTCCCAACGCCTCCTTCCAACCTCGGCCCCAACAACCGGCAGAAAGAGTCTCCCTTTCCTGAGAAAGGCATCTCTCCAGGCTTTGATAATTTAAGGGCTGTGTTAGCTGATGGTATCAACCCTGACCCCGCAAAATCTCTTTACCATTTCTTATCTGAGTCTCGCGGATTAGCAAGTTCTCTTCTGCATTCTCCCTACCAAAAAAAAAAAAAAAAAAGGGAAAGATACAATAAATACATTACTTCACGTCACTGAAATGCAGCCACTTCAGAGGAGAACTAAGGATGCAGCAATTATTTAATGCACAGTAAAACCATGAAAAAAACAGAGTGTAGGACACACGTTTGATATATATATTCACACATATATTTATCATAGCTTCATACAATTTCAAGAAGTGAAGGGTGCAGGCTGGAGTTTAGCAAAGGACAGTCTTTCGATTCTTGTGGGAAGCATCCCAAAAATCTGTACTGTATCAAGTGGCCAGGCTTTTGGCTTCAAGCGCCACGTAGTTGAAAGCGGTTCTTTATCAGGTGCGTATCCCCTAGCACTGCACAGGGGAACTGCATCCGAAGAGAGGCAGTTGGAAGAGCGATACCCACTGTTTCGCCAAACTTGGCTTCCAACTCCGTCAGAATTTTCCTTGGAGAGGGATCAAAGCACCCACCATGTCTGAGCTTGCTTCACTTTTGAGATGTATTGAAATGATGGCTTCATGGTATATACATACTTATTGGGGGAACCCCAGAAGTACATTATACTTACCTCTGGGAACATACGCATTTTACATCTATTGCAGGAGCAACCTTTCCATACCTCAGCAAATTTTCTTCCAGTAGTTTTTTCCGCTTCGGGGGTCGCCCTCGTCTCTTGCCCGTTTTCCCAGGAACGTTTGGGGTGTTTGTCTGCCCCCCACATCCCCTGCGAGACGGCAAAACCACCGTGAAATATCCGCTGAGCAAGGGAGGATGAGGGAAGGGCAGGGAAATCGGAACAGCTGCTAGGAACCCAACCAAAGGAGGGATTAAATCAGAGCGGCAACGGGACAGGGGAGGGGAGGAGAGGAGGGGTTCCCACTCGCTGGGAGCCTGATCTGGGAGCCGCCGGCACGGTGCGGGGCAGACGGGGAGGAATGCGGTGGGGCAGGCAGCATCGCTCCCACAGCAGGCTCTCCCGGTGCCACAAAGGCTGCAGGGCTGGCTCCCACACAATGCGCGGGGCAGCTCGCAGTCTGCTTGGCAACTCCAGTCTCGCCCCACACCTCCCCAGCNCCGCCTCCCCCCCCCCCCCCCCCCCCCGTTATCCCCCTCCCGACACAACAGCAGTCAGGCGGAGTCCCCTCCAGCCGGGCTGGCTGCGATGTCGTCCCCCCCTTTTACCCCCTGCACCCAGAGACGGGGAGACACGGTGGTGGCGGTGGTGGGTTGTTACCTGTCTGGAGCCAGCTCTCCGTTGGTTTTCCCCTGCACTGGGTCCTCCTTGTACATCCGCGTGCCGTAGAAGTACCAGTACAGGGCACCGCTGCTGTCCTCGCCCAGCGGCTCCACGCGGAGGCTGTCGGCGTCCAAGCCCTGTGCCACCCCCCCGCCAGACGGTGACAAGCTGACAAGC
>VXAK01013202.1:10178-66139 GCA_013399435.1 Arenaria interpres | reverse complement strand
TGGGAATAAGTATTGGATGAAAAGAAACAGTAGGGTAAGGAGCTGGAAATACTGCAGACAAAAGTTTTCTTCTCAATGATGCTCAGATATTGCTGGCACACATAGATAAGCCTTCTGAGAGTTCAGATTCCAAATAATTGCCTGGACCCACTAGCTAGAATATCTATCATGTTGACAGTGTTTTAAGTCTCTTTTTTTTTCTTTCTTTCATTTAATTTACAAAATGCAACGGGAGAGTGAATACTGGAACGGTCTTGAGCTAAAACTGCTAGGAAAATGGCAAGCCTGACCTATGTCTTATCCCAGACAGTATATTGTTCTGTACTTGAGATTAAAACCAAGAACCCTGACAAAACCAGAGGACAACAGAGGGCAGGAACAACAATAGACCTCCTCCACCTCCTGCCCAAGAGTAGTATGTGGGAGGAACATGGAAAACAAGACTGGGAGAGCTCAGCTTTTCCCTCAAAGACTATTTAAACAGGAATATAATTACTCCTGTAGTTCCTTTTACACAGTTAGCCAGTAAGAAAAATAATAGAGGTGAAACTTCTGTCTGGTAAAAGCCTTAAAAGATGAAAAAACTTGGATTCCCTCAGCCACCCAGCACAAGCCATGCTTTTACAAGGGTCTCAGTAATAAATTAAAAATGACTTCTTGGGCAGCACACAAGAGAACTGGTTTTGCCTCTGTGATCTCTCTAGTTAAAAGAAAAAACAACAACAACAATCAAGGTCTTACCAGAACAGACGTTTTATCATGGAATTAATTTTATGGACTGAAGATATTTCACCTTATGGGCTGGCACCTTTTATGTTCTGAATTGGCAAAAAGGCAGCAGCTTGGTGTTGGGAGTCACTCAGGTGTTAATGAGAGCATTAACTGACAGATGGCATTCAAGATATTTCTCCCCTCTCCAATGAAGACAGCTTCTTTGCTACAGCAGAGATCAGGAAAGCTTAATTCTTAACAAGCGTACAATGCTTTGGCACAAAGGCAAGCCCTCTAGAAGGTAATGGGAAGGATTCAGGGTTTGCTGGGATGACCTCAGTCAAACATCATTAACAGGGTCAGGAGAAGCAAAGCCTATTTCAGAAGAAAAAAATAATGTAAGGGCCCCCATGATCAATCTATGTGGCTTGTCAGAAAGAGAAAGCTTAGGCTGACCTTAGAAGCAATATGAGTTACTACTACCAGCCTGACCTTGAGCTCTCATGTAACAATGGAGACTTTTCTTTTTTTTTTACTGTATTAATGAGCTTTCTTATCTGAGGTGGGGGAGGAAGCCTTATGGACCAGCTTGTACTTTACCTTCAAACAATTTACCCTACTGGGAAACTAAGGCAGGCATGATGCAGGGGAAAGAAACATGCTATCCGATCCTTCTGGCGGATGAAAGGGTTGGATAGGTATATTCCCCATTTCCTTTCAAGCCTTCTGTGTGCGACTCGCTCTGAAGGCATGCAAGCCAACAGAAAGCACATTTTCTTCAGACCATGAGTCAGTTTGTCATCAGGGCAATCAGACTGGCAGAGGCTCAAGGACAACAAGCACCTTGAAGCCCCTGCTCAAAACGCTTCACTGAAGCAGAGTAAAATGACTGAGAAGCTGGAGATACAGGAATCACAAGTGAGTCCAGAGGAGGGCCACAAAGATGATCTCCAACCCATGAAGGGCTGGAGCGCCTCTTCTATGAAGACAGGCTGAGAAAGTTCGTGTTGTTCAGCCTGGAGAAGAGAAGACTCCAGGGACACCTTCTAGCAGCCTTCCAGTACTACAGGAAAGATGGGGAGGGACTCTTTACCAGGGAGGGTAGCAACAGGACGAGGGGTAACGGTTTTAAACCGAAAGAGGGGAGATTTAGATTAGATATCGGGAAGAAATTCTTTACTGTGAGGGTGGTGAGGCGCTTGTCCCAAAGCACTTCCCAGAGAAGCTGTGGATGCCCCATCCCCGGAAGTGTTCAAGGACAGGTTGGATGGGGCTTTGAGCAACCTGCTCTAGTGGGAGGTGTCCCTGCCCATGGCAGGGGGGTTGAAGATAGGTGATCTTTAAGGTCCTTTCAAACCCAAACCATTCTATGATTCTATGATTTAGTTTCCAGTTCAACCAGCAGCACCACTAACTGCTCCACTGTCCTGCGCCACTGGTGGGGACAGACTTCAGAAATTCCAGCCAGGGACAGTCTCGAGGGAAGCGGTAACTCCTGGCCACACCAAATTGGTGACAGACCTCAGCAAGGTCAAACCCTGGCAGAGCCCTTGTGATGGAGGAAACAAACACCCAGGCTCATCCTGCTTTTCAGTGCCTTCTTTTGATTCATGCCCAGAGAAGACCAGCTGGCCTAAAAGGGGCTGTGAACAAAAGGAGGACAGCTTACATTAATGGATTCTGAATGAGACCGCAAAATTAAACTAGGCTTATCAAGGTTCCAGAGTGAAGTTCTTCTTCCCAGAGTCAGAAAGATAGCAGAGCTTGCTGGAGTACAAGACCATCAAGGCATGTACAGGCCTGCCTCTTGGCCTCCACTTCTAGCTAGAACTAGTTTTCTGAATGCAGATGCTGCCCAAATCTCAGGTAATTCTGTGGCTTACCTGCGTGGCCATCAGGAGCATTGGCAGTGAAGGAAAGGAGAAAGAAGCTTGAAGAATCAGAGCGTGCATTGCACTGAGCTCTCCGTACAGTGACCTTTGTCATCACCCTTGCTGAACTTCCTACCTCACAACCATGGTTTTGTTTCAAACCATAAGGACAAAAAAATAGCTGGTTAGCAAACATTAAGCAGTGAGTGGCAGCTCTTCCCTAAAGCAGTCTGGTCTAAATCCTGGATTTGGCAGTCTGAAACATGAGCGATCAGAGGTATCCACATCCATAAAAGATCCTCCCAAGTTTTCCACACAAGCACAGGACAGTAAATTCAGCATCCTAGCAATTCCCATTCCCTGCCCCTCAACTTGTCCACCCCATAATTTGCTTACAGAGCTCAAATGGGGCACTGAGACGACCCCCAAGAATATGCTGAAGAGATGCTCAGAGAAGACATTAGGATACTGGACCTTTCCTCCAACATTATACTACAAAGTTAGGACAAGAGATGCTCCAGCAGAAGGGCTGCTCAATTTTGCCAAGGAAATCTAATTTACGTGGTCAAACACCAGGGAATCCACCGCCTTCCTGTGAACTGCCTAAACATGAACTCCTAAACTTTTCATGCTTAGGAGAGGAAAAAAAATCAGCTAAGAAAAACCAAGGTTGTCAGCAGTTAAGAATACTCCACTCCTGCTCCTCGTCTTCCTCCATCTTACCTCACACGATATTCCATACAATAAAAACTGGGGAAGCTGGAAGGGGAGCTGGCAGATATGCTGTATCCCACAGAGAAGCAGAATAGGAACAGCTATGGAGCGAGGCAGTGTCTCCAGGGAGGCAGAGAGAATGGAGAGCTGATGTGGGCTGTCTAGTCTAATAAGGGATCACACCACAGGAGCATGTGCTGGCTTGACAGAAGCAAGTGCAGCCACTTAACCTGGGTATGACAGCTGAAGTGGGAGCGTTGCTTTGCTACCCCCAAAAACGGGGAGCACGAAGGAAGAAGGGGAAGGCACAAGGTCACCACAGCTGCCCCCAGGTTCCAGGTCTGCTCACGCAGGCTTCTCCCCCCAGCCACAGCAGAAAAACTGAGCAACCAAGAAAGATTCCAGCTTGGGCTCTTTAGCACTACTAGTCCACACTCACCAACTCTTGAATTAGATGGAGATGCCATTTTACATGCTGTGAGCTGATGTGTGCTGCCTTCTACCCCTTTTCCCTCCTACGAGGGCCAGGAGGCAGCAAGTCCACCCCTCCAAAAGGAGACACCAGCTGTAGGAACTGAACTCATCTCACACAGCAGAGTGGCAAAAGGGCATGCTCTGATCTTCCCCAGCTGCCTGTGGTCCATGCTTCTCCTGTGATTCTGCTTTTATCTAACAACCACCCCATGCATGACAAAGCCACCGGGGGTGACTTGTTTGTTATTTTGCTGAGAGAAGGCAGAAAAGCAGCGAGATACTGGTGCAGATACAGTACTGTCCCACATTGGCCTCTTCTGGAAAGGCTCTTTCCTTAGGCTGGCAAATGCCAGGGACAGGCGGGAGTGCTGAGATAAGTGTCTATTTGATCTTCTCTTCCCCGCTCACCCTGGATTTTTCACTGCTTTATGTTCACAAAACGCCAAGGCAGCTAATCAGTGCTCTGTGACCCCTGTTAATTGAGCTGTGTGAGAGAAAGGCAGCACCGGCAGGAGAAATCACACATACCTGTTACTTTGAACTGTCCTGTCATTTTCTGTCTCCCTGTTTGCAGGAGCTCCAAGCACCCTTCTGTGAGCCAAGGCTGCTCTATTTTCATCGCCATCCCTAGGATCAGCAGGAGGGGCCACAAAGTGTTTTGTGTGGTTGTCCTTCCTCCAACACCTCAAGGTACAGGGAAGCAACAAAGAGGCACGTTGTTGTTGCTTCTCCTTCTGTGTGAGAAGGTGAAAGTGATTTTTGGTGAAGGAAATACGGTCTGAAGGCGCTGATGGGCCTTCTTCAACCTACGCTAAACTGCTCTTATCTGCCTCTCTGTTGCTCCCCCTCTCCCTCCCCACCACAACGCCAGGAAGAAGCGAGCAGATGCCCAGCATCCATCTCCGTGTCTCAAGAGACCAGCAGCCTATTGGGCCAAGCAAGACACAGAAAGAAAGCAATTGGTGTGAAGATGGTGAAGCATTGGAGGAAAGAGGGGTTGGATTTGCCAAGCCTGGTGGATTATGCAGTACTTGGAGGATAAGGAAGACACATATGGTTAACTAGATGCATACTGGGCGTGGGGGCCTGCATTTGATTTTTAGGTAGGAGCATGGCTGCTTGTGTGTTTTTGTTGTTTGATTAGGAAAAAGAATAAATAAGAATATGAGAAGTAATAAAACCAGAGCAGCCAGAAACATCTCCAACAACAGCTGAAGGTTCTAAAGGAAGAGAAAGTCCTGGGGACAAAGGGGATGAGCAGGAGGATGCATATACTGTCCAGATTCAGGGAAGGTTAACAGAATTAAAATAAAACTTAAAATGTGATGATTGCCTGTTTCTTTTTCAACGCTAGCCCAACCCTTCCTTCAAACTCAGCAAGTCTCTGCGCAGTCTCCACAAAGTGGAAGATTTGTGCTCTCCCAATGCAGAGAGGGTTTTGGGGCAGTGATATGGACAGAGAAGCAGAAACCCTTTCCCCCACTACTGAAGCTGCAATTTGAGTGAAAACTGATAATGACAAATCAATGGGTCAGTTGACTGGATAAAAAAAGGGAGGAAAATAATCCTGCTAAAAGATCCTGAAACATCATTGTGGTGAACAAACAGTATTGCTATGTATATTTCTGAAACATGACTCCAGGTAGCAGTAGATGAAAAGAAATTATTGTTTACCTTGAATGAATACAAAGCAGAGATGGTTTGAGACAGTTTTAAAAATTATCTTTTTCCTTAATCGTAACTGCATAAATACGATTAATGAAGAGTGATTATGCTATTGTCCATGGGCATTGTTGGGTTTGACTCAGGATGACCATGTTTACACCAAAGGTGTTTTTAAAAACACCTGCCCAGCTTTACCGTAATATTAACCCCACAGATACTCTGTACTTCACCGATTATTCAATTTTACCTTTAAGATGCTACCCTGAAACCATTAAAGGATACAATAACAAATCAGTTGCCTTCAGTGTGATGTACAGAGGAGAGCAGCAAGGGGAGGTTTAAACTCCAAGAGGAAACCAGCCACTAAGATGCATTTTCCTACCTACCACTGTGTTGAAACATGCACCACTGCTCCAGAATGGAAGAAAGTAGATGATACTGCAGCTACTCTTTCTCTTCTTGCCTAAAAATAGAGACCTCAGTTCCTTGAGAGATGGCTGAAACTGTAAAATACTGTATAACTGGAAATACATAGGAACCTCCAGAAAACTCCTGGCAAGAAGGTCTGTCAGATATCCTGCCTGTCTGAATAGGAAGAAGACTTGAATGTCTGTAAAGCAATATGTGGCTTCTGTTCCTTTATCAGGGGTTGCACTGCACAGTCCATCAGTCATAGAGGAGACAAAATGCATGTCCCCAGCAGCGTCAGCCACTCTTTTCCTGCCTTGAGGAATCAATCTGTTGAGCTGAGAGAGCCCAAGAAATAGGCAATATCAGTTACCAAAGCTTACTCAGAAAGGGAGGCAGCGCTGGTACTAGAACATAGGATCATAGAATTGTTTAGGTTGGAAGGGACCTTTAAGATCATCTAGTCCAACCATCAACCTAACTCTGACAAAAACAAAAAACCACACCTCTGATGCCATCACATATTACATCTAAGGTGGAAAGGATCAAGAAAAGAAGTGATCCCACCCCAAGCACCTAAGATAAATTAATGACAGAACTGAAAATGTTTCTGTACCATGCCTGGAGAAAGCCTGGTGTCAAGCTAACGTGTGATACTGTGGGAGGATACAAGGGAGATGTCTAAGTGTATGTCACCTTTTACCATGTGATGACATTGATCTCGGCTGGGGGAGGGGCCAGGGAAAATGGCTTTCATTAAGCAATTAATTCCCTGGCATCCTAGTGAGTAGGGTCAGAGAGCTGAGGAGAGCTGGAGCCCAACAATTCCCTGTCCAAGAAGATCTATCACAGCAGTTAGACTGGGAATGCGAATTTCTCCCTGACAGTATGCTCAGATAAAGTGGTAAGAATCTCCTGAGATCCTGAAGTGCAGAGTTTTCTGACAGGCTCAAAATCAGGAAATGAGTAACAGATGCCACTGGCAAAAGTAGAATGGCAGGAGGCAGAAGAGAAGAGGTCCTGAGTCCCAGAGCCAAGAGTGGGGTGTGCGCGGAAGGCACTGGAGCGTATGCTGGTACCAAAGGAAGATAACGGTGATGAGGTGTCATGATGATCAGCACTGAAGCTGGTGGTACCAGTGCACAAGGCAGAGGTGCAGAGTAGGAGAGCCAGCTGAAGGAAGAATGCCGCTGATCTGCAGGGCACAGCTTGTCTCCTGGTGGTGCGTTAGGATCACCAAGAGAAGATTAAGCAATGCTGATGCCAAACCGGAGACTTCACAGGCACATCAGCAGGCTTGATGACACTGACAGACTTCATGGCATCACTAAATTATGTCACTTTTTGGATGCAATGGAAAAGCAAAGAACCTAGTTTCTCCTCAGAGCACATGCTCATGAGGTAATTAATCTGAGAGACATCAGTTCCCGCAGTCAGTTTTTGAGCTCAAGAGCAATTCCTGGGCCTCAAAAACAAAACCGTCTGACCTGGACATTTCTGAGCTCAATTTAACAAAGAGATGTACCTTCATCCCCCAGGTAGGAGGCCAGATTTCTTTGTCAGGCTTGCAAAGGAAGTCAGACAAAGGTAGGAGGGTCCCTAGGCAGGGTGAAATGCTGATCCTGAAAGGCGCTGATCAGCGAGTGAAACTCCTCCAGTCCCCACATGGATGGATGCCTCCCAGCACCCCTCAGGAATTCAGAGTGCTGCATTCTTCTCGGCCCAGTTCTTCCCCAAGGCTTATCAGACACAGAGGATGGGAATCACTTATAGGAATAACGATCCCATAGCCAAGACAGCGTCTGAAGCCTGGGGGCTTCTGCATTGCTTCTGTGTCAAGCACCTTTGGCTTGGAATAACAAAAGGCAATCTCTTGAAGGATCAAAAGGAAAACAAAAAGAACCAGTGCTAAACTATTTATTAACTAACCCAAGAACTAGTTACGGGTTGTTAGATACAATAAAATGGAAGAGAGAAGGATCTGGATGCTCAAGAAGGAAACAAGTACCTTGGGAGAAGCCAACTCTGTCAGTCAGTGAGGGGGGGGATTTGGGCAAACACTGGTGTGGGGTGAGAAGTTTGGCAAGATGCAGGTTGCCGGCTACTGCTTCGAAGGGTTGTGCTGAGGGAGACTTTGGCTCATGCACACTGGACGTATAGCCAGCACATACTGATCTGACTTGGAAAAGACATGCAGTTCTTAAGGGAAGGATCTCGACTGCCACACAAACACAGTGAAGTGTGAGAATTGCTGCTGTGCGCTCTGCTCTTGCCACACGCTGCTTCCATGTGCACACTTTGACTCTTAAGGCACTGAGTTTTTCCCACTCCCCTTGTTTTGTCTTATTCTCTGTGACCTTGACAACCAGCCACGCAGCGCATGCCCAACAAGTTACTCCAGACGTGATGAAATGCAGATCAAGCCATAGTAGTCTCTTTCTCAGGTGGGATGAACACAGCCTTCTGGATGGTCCAGAATAAAGGAACGTACCTAGAGCCCAGCTTTCACATTGTGAACAGGTCTGGTAAGACAACAAGGGCTTTGGTTGGTCTGTGATGGCATTTCACTTCTCTCATCAATTACTTTCACCCACATCTAACCAGGCCTTCAAATCCATGCTTGCCAATTTTCATCCACATGCTTCTTTCTTTCTACTACTGTTATTTGATGGTGACGTTCTTTCTGAAGAGAAGTAGATCAACCCTTGGGAGTTGGAGCTGATTAACTTATGAAAAACACAAATACATCTCCTATATTCTGAAAGGGAAATAGGAATGAGGCTCACTGTGCCCCACATTCATGCTGGAAGAGGATCATTACTTACTATTCATTCCTGGATCCTTGAAGAACAAGTGAAGCCAGCTTAAAGCTGCATTGTTCATTCCTAGTGCCCATCAACAGAAAGCATGCTCCCAATTCATAGCCATAAGGAAAGACAACAGTATTGCTCCGCCATAAGCTCTTCTGATTGTTTAGGGGCTGTAGAGAAGACCTTAGGGTATTACAGTGATGATGAGCACTGTGGGGAAGAAGCTAGAGTTATTGTCTTGATGCTGATGGGGAAATAGGACACATGCGTGTATTATGGCACTAATCCATATGAAACAAGCTATTATGTGCCTTGCTGCTCCTAGAAAAATATGCTTAATGTGGGAGAAGAGAGTCTCTTCTGAGGAAAAAATATCTAGTGTGGGGTTGCCTTGAAGCAAACAAGTTTATCAAATTCATTACTTATAACCAGCCTCACAGATTACAAGTTCCTGGGGACAATGGATAAACCCAAGTTTTTGCAGATAAAATGCATTGGTCCTAAAGAAGTTACTTTCAAGATTCATTTCAGAACAGGTTTTTCATCTTCTTTTCTCCAAGGTTTAAACTACTGCAGCGGTTGAACCAGAAGTGAACTAAAGGAGGATGGAAGGTAAGAAGAGATAATACCTAGAAGTACAGGTGACTTAGAACAAAGACTGATGTGACAACACCAAAATATCGTAGTGGCTTAGCAACTGGCCAGCAGCCACTCCAGCTATTCATCAAGCTCACTGGGCTAAAAGGCTCCAAGAAAATAATTTCAGAACTTCTGCAATATGCACCCTTGGGCTAAAAATTGGTTTCCACACCTGGCTGAGGTGCTGGGAGGTGGCCCGCAACCCTGCTGGAGCAAAAATCCTGCACAGGTAGTTTGGAGCATCACTATCTTGAAATACAAGTCTCAGAAGCGAGGACAAAGGTTTCACGTAGAGAGAAATTTCTTTCTTCATCGTTGCTTTTTTCCTCCTCTCTGGAGTACTTGGTTTGCAACATCAATAACTTAAAAATACAGCTGTCCATTTCATATTTCAAACTCTGACATTGGCATGATGACATCATTGCGGTCTCCAAGACCTTTCACTGCCTGTACTCTATTCATCCTTTTAAGTTTAGCCACCTATTCCTCCCTGTCAATGGTTCGCATAACTCCCTCTCCCCAGCTATCCAATCTATGTCTCTCATCCATCTGCCCTGACAGTAACAGCACAGCTTTCACGCTCTCCTTTTCTTCCACCGTTTTCATTCCTTATTCTCCACCATGTCTATGGAATAGTACTTCCAGAACATGCTACCAACTCTTCTTCAAATTCTTCTTTAAAGATTCATTTTATCCATTTGAGAATCAAAGACATTTACTTAGCTTTATTTATACTTGAACTCTATAATTTTATTCCACTGTGCTTCTCATTAATCTCTGAATGACCGTGTTATTTTACTCCTGTAATCTCATCCTTCCTTTCCCAACATCTGCCAGCTGCCTCATTTTCACTTTTTACCCTTTAAAAGGCTCACCTTGCATGGTTTGGCTATTATTATAATAAATATTAATATTAGATTCAAGATGAGCAATGTAGCCACTTCATCTCCCTTGCCCCCTCGTGGTATCTCCTGCGCCGATGATACTGGGTCGATCCCAGAGGCCATCCACCAATCTCCATGATGTATGCAAGGCAGCACTTCTTAAAAGTCAGACTGTAAATAATGCTGATCTTGTTGATATTCACTTGGCATTCACGAATATGATTCCGAGTTAGCGAGGTGCTTTGTGGCTGGGCCATTGAAACAGTTGTTATAATCAAGGTCACAACTGCAAGAGCCGGCTGTTAAAACTCTTTCCGAAAGGTGTCGGTCCCCAAGTCTGCTGTGACTGAGCTTGGGCTGGCTGCCCCACACATTATGGCCTGGCCTGAAGTGCTGAATTCATGCAGATTGTCTTAGTACCTTGGCTTAGCTATTCCTACACCACAGTACCCATAAAACTTGGCATTGGTTTGCCAGCTATCCCAGTTGACCTGCCTGCCACCTTATCCCCTAGACCAGACCAATATATAGTGGTTCTTAAAGAACACAGCTCACGTAGTCATATGCAGAAGGGCAGTTTCAAGATGTTAAGTGTTTTATTGAGGGCACTTCTACCAAAGCATGAGACCTGGGGTAACCCCTAAAAGTATCCTGTAAAGACACAGTCCACACAGAATGAAGGACAAGGATGGGCAAAAGCGAAAAGCAGAAGAAAGAAGTGAAATACTCAGAGCTATTAAACACAGTCCTCAGAAATGGGCATTCTTCCCCAATGGGTTAGAAGATTTCAGATTATCCCTTATCTCTTTCTGATTATAGCTCAAATAAATGGTTACTGAACAAGCATCAGAAAATAAGCAGAATAGAGGCACTATTCTTGATTGGCAATGCAACAAGTAGGGAATACAGCTCTTCAGACGCCATACTGGGAGTATTTCTCAATGCCACCACCAAGGATATGAAAGAAATAATTAAGACAATTGCAGGGGAAGGAAGAGGAGTTGCAGAATATCTCCTTATTATCCATATTAGGACAAGCCAGGCACAAACTAGAAGCCAAAGACTACAAGGTTAGTTTGCAGATCCAGAAAGAACTTAAGGTGGCTGCAAAACAGATCATCCACTTGGGAAAAAAAATTCCAATGCATTAAGGGAAGAAAAACAACCAAAAAAAAAAACAAAAACAAAAAGAGGTTCCTAAGGAACCAAATGCTGTCTGTGGTGCCACAGAAGCCAATTAGATAGCTTTCAGCTACAGTGATGGACCAATCTCCTGGGCTATAATTAAAAAAAAAAAGTCTCATGGGGCATAGGCAAGAGCAGAGATATTGTTTTTCTTCCACCTCACTTTCTGGACCCTTTACCCATGTTGAAAAAAAAAAACAAAAAAAAACCCCAAAAAATGAAATATGTTATAAGAAAAAGCAATTAAAATGTTTTTCAAGAGACAATAGCAGCACACAAAACACGTCTCCCAATGAGAAATATGATAAAGTCATTGAAACTTTTTATGCCATCACATCAGAAAAATAGCAAAAACGCAATAACAGAGCAGTGAAGAATGAGTTTCACCCAGAGAAATGCTGAACAGCAGGAGCTTTTCTGGATTATTTTAGTTGAGTGTACACATCCATGTCACACCATCACTTCTTACTTAAAAACAGCTGCAGAAGGCTCCTGCTGCGGCTGTTGCCGTTAGCTGAAGCTCTGATCTTCCTGTCTTGATACAAGTCATCAAGTCGCATTTCCTGCTGGAATTAAAGTGGCAGCCCCTAGGGACTGTGCAGCTGCCCAATTTATATCAGAGAGAATCTGAAGCAAGCACCAGTATTTTTTCAGACTGCTTAATTTTTATTTATTCTTTATAAACCCCAAGTTCTATTAAGAGTTTTCTCCCTCCTCACTCCCTGCTGTCCAGGCAGTTGCATTTTGAAACAATTAAAAGGCAACATAGACATTTCAAGGCCTGTGCACAAAAGCTAGAGGCAGGGAAAAAAATGTATGGGTAAACTCACTGGCATCAAGCTAAATGGTGCCTGTAGCGTAAAACTGAGCAGAGAGATCATACAAAAAGCTTCAAGGATATTAGTTATTAGGCGGTTAACTGCTAGGCAGTCCAGATGGTATATGATGGCTACTCATAGAACAACAAAAGCTGCAGATCATGGCACAAAACTATTTTGGGTCAGAGCAAAAAGAAGAAAGCCACAGCGAAACTGTCCTGGCCAAGCGCTCAAACCACCCGGTGACAAGCAAGGACAGCTACGGTGTCGTCGTTGAAGATGCTACAAGCAAGAAATGCAGATTCCCACCTTTTTTTTTGCTCTATATTTCTACAGTGCTTAACACAGCAAGAACCAGGTCAACGAAGAGTGTTTCTAACAGCTATTATAGGCTATGAAAAATAAGAATTTGGAGAAGATCATGTGGCATACCATTAAGTAGTCTCTGAAGTTAAACACAGATATCCATAACTCAAAGAAAGTTTTAGGTTACTAGACATTCAACTCTCCTTAGCCATCAAGCAGGGTAAAATCAAATCTCTCTCATATGTAATTCTTTTTTTTTTTTTAAGAAAAAAAAAGTCTGTCGTAAAGAATATCAAAACCAAGGCAAAGTTGCTCTTTCAAAACTAAGAATGACAGAACCTTACAAAAGAATTAATCTAATTTTTTGAAAAAAAGAATAATAAGCAAATCAAAGTGGAGTGTGTTAAATTGTGCATTAGAAGGGCTCTCAGCTAGGTTCCACTTCCAAAATTACTTGAGAGCGCATTATAATTAGCGAAGGTATGTGACAGTTTTATACCCCTCTATGATGCATGATTAAAGCCAGGCAGCCCAGGTCAGCCGCAAGTTCTGCCCGCCGTCAAAACAGATGTGACAAGAACTACAAGCTGCTCCCAGATGGACTGTGAGAAAGCATAGACAGATGACATTTTGGCCATCAAAGACGTAAGACACGATACAAAACTAATTAAACCTCGGAGAGGTAGGTGAACTATGTTTTATATGAGGTTGTATGAAGCATCTTGTGCTTGAGCCTCAGCGCTCCAGCCCAAGAACAAGGATGAGAACAAGCTCCTACCTTCCCCTCTGAAGTGCAACAGGGAGCGAAGTTTACAACCGAAAGATTAACAGCTCACAGCCTTGGCATGAGGATGCAGAGCAGAAATGGCCAGAGAAATTGCTGCTGTAACGCCACTGTGATGGTCTGTGAAACTGCTGATTTTTCCCACGCGAGACAGGTACTTACTATCCATCTGCGACAGAAAAATACGGAGTCCTGGCCCACGGTGAAAAGTCAATTCTAAACTCCGCACAAATTCCACCTCTTACATTTGCATCTCTTTGTCTGCTGAGCACTCAAAAAATCAATTAGCGCCTCAAGTCCTTACCATTAACTGGGGACAAACTAGGTATGGTAGGGAAGCTGTGCATAAGCCAAAGCCTATGACTCTTGAACTCGGGTTAGAGGGAACAAAGGTGTCGGAAATAAATGTGTAAGGAACAAGGAAAATGTTAGGCTTTAAAAACACACATTCATTTTAGATAAATATTCCATGGCTAGTTTGAAAGTGTGAAACAAACAGTGGGGCAAGTTTCTTTCTCAGAAATGTATCCAAGCCATCGTTTTTATTCTCGTTTATCTATAGATTTCCAAGTTTAGACTATGCCTCAGTGCTTCTTCTTTCATGACATCCCTCTGCATACAGCACCTTTCCCTCTGTTTCCAGGCAGCTTCCCCCATTGATTCCTCTGCAGCGCTTCAGAGACCAGCTCCCTAACCTCCCAGTGGCTCCAGGCAGTTTTCCTGATATATTCCTTCAGCCATCTCCACCGTGCTGCTCCTGCTGTGCGCTTCTCCCCCATCTCCTCTGCAAAAATGCCTTTTCTCGTTATTTTCCTGCCCGCGAGGTCGTCCCCTTCTACAGGAGGTGCTGCAGAAAAGGTGCTGCCGGTTTCTCCTTCAGGCACCTCGTGCTTTCCCTAGCGCAGACGTTCGGGTGAGGTGTAAGTTCTCACAGCTTCACTATGTGACTTCGCACTCCTCCGTTTCCTACGGCACCTCTCGTGCGTGGACAGACACCCAGCAACAGCTACGTAGGCACCTACCTATGCTGCACGAAGCCACGGTTGGGCTACCAGCTCTTCCTTCTACCGATGACATTACCTCCTTGCAGCTTTTGCATCTCGGAGTTAACGAAAACCATATTTACGCAGGCACAAAGTGGTTCCTACATGCGATGCTGAGTAACTACACGTTGTTGAGCTGCCAGGGAACTGTGCATGAGTGTATATGGCACGTGTGCGTGTGTAACCTTCCCCGGACAGACAGACAACTTGCCAATGCCCAACAACTCACCCGTGATTCATCCCCGACCTTCAGTTAGTTACAACAGCTGAGAAAGAGGAGGCAATCAAACCGTGCAGTTGCTAAGTGGACACTTAGATCTGCAGAGTTTAGGAGAACCTCACAATCTTGAATTTATGAAATTTATCAAAGACAAATCTTTCACTGCTTCTACACGGGTGAGCCGGTTAAGGCGATCAAAACACTTTAGTCACTACTTGCTGGGTTTTCTGGCATGAAGAAATAAACTTGCTGCATGTTCATAAGCAAGATGATATTGCTCTCTGGTTATTTTGGTGAAGGAGCTATACAGGATTGCAGTCCCTTCACAATCAAGCTTCTCATCACATCAGTTTCATTCAGAGACAATAAATACAGTGCAGCTCCCTGATTCAGGTCCCGACACCCACTTATGCTGAATGTCAACCCAGCAGTGCAAGAAAATCTACTGAAGTGGCAGATATATATATAAAAATAGACTACATAAAGTTTGTTGAACATAATCAGTTAATTTGAAACAGAGTTTGCAATGCAAGCACCTATGGTTATGCCAACGCACCAGTCTAAGCCTCTGCACAAGAGGGGAATCTTAGGGAGCAGCCTAACACCTCTTCTAAGCGACTGCAAATGTTGCCAAGCTGCCTTCATCTCCACAGTTATGCTTTGCTATTACCACGATTCACAGAAGAACAAGTAAAACACACCACAACAAGCCTTCGTTATCACTAGGAGCACATTCACCGCACCCTCCAAAGAATGATGTTCTACAGTTGTTACCCGTTTGGGACGTTACTTCGGTGGATGCTAACGAAGTGTCTCCGGATGTTTAAAACATCAGGAGAACATGCCAAATCACTTTCCAACATCCTGCAAGTGAGCCAGTTCCAACGCTCCTCTTCTTTCCAAGAAAATAATTACAATTGTCCCTCCGTAAAGCAATGGGATCTTCCATGTCAGTGAGGTGGCTGCAGAGCAGCACGTTTTGTTCCATACAACACATATAAAATGTTAAAAACGTATGTGATCATTTAAAGACTTACTGTGATATCACTAATTTGACCAAACAGAGTGCAGAGCACAACAGCAGATGTGAATGTTCATTGTGTGCTGTAGAGCTACAAGCAGATTTGCATGGGATCTGAACAAACAAGTTTGCTTAACAATGGGTCTCTACAATTAAAAACCTGCAACTCAAACCAAGAGGAGCTGGAATTCCCTTCCACTCGGTGAAGCGTCTGGCCTGATTGCTGGTGGCTGCCGATCACCGCCACGTCATCGCTCTAAAGCCGTGAAACATCCCCGCGACCGTGTTAATTAGCTCCCCTTGCAAAGCGCTTAAGCCATAGAGCGAGGTTACTCACGTGATGTCTCTGCGCTGATAGCAACCTTGAAGAAGGCAGGCGATCAGGTCACTGATAAACTCCACATCATCCCTGTGAAGAGCAGCTTCCAGTTCCTAATGAGCAGGGAGAAAAAAAAAATTAAAAAAAAATAAAAAAAATAAAAATTCCAACCATCAGACTAATCCCTTAAAATTTACTGCTGGCTGATCAGGACCAAAAAGACCCAAGCAGCCTCAAGCATGTGTACAGCAGCAGAGCATACGCTGGGTAAGCCGACCTTCCCCTTCATTAAAAATACTGCTACTACTACCTCTTTGTTGCAGGAGTTTATGGGAAGACCTTGAAAGGCTTTTACCGAATGTCACTCTCCAGCCAGAAGACTAATGCTTTTGTCTGGAAACAGAAAAATAGGGTTCAGTGAGGTTGAGATGCTACAGCCTAATAAGAAACCCATGATTTTCTCCCATGTTCAGCTGATGGGCAGGAATCAACAGTTTAATTCTCCTGCTTTGCTTTCCACTCGCCAAGGCTGGTGAGTTCATTTAAGAGATGTGCTCAGAAAGCGTGGCTCTAAAAGCCACTTACGGAGAGAAGTAGCAGTTTCAGATGGATAGCCAGAAATGGCTGAAAGCTAGCAAGCAGATGCCTCAAAGAAAAGCAGGCATTTTTGATTATTTAACTTATTTCTCTTTGGTTTTGTTCTTTTTCCCCTCCAGTAAGAGAGAAAGAAAGGATGGAGGGATGTCAGACCTCATGACCCAGAATCTCAACCCTCGGTGGAGGGGTGGAGAGTATCATGGCTTATTTCAGCACGATGGAGTTCAGATAAAGGTACGATGCAGGAACCCCTCCACAAAAAGAATAAACTTCTGAAATGCAGTTGTCACAAATTTTGCACGTGGTGAGAAGTATCTGGTTTTCAGCTAGCAATTTCAAGTTTTGTTTCCAAAATATTACTGGGTTAACTACAGTTTCATTTATATGCCAGAAAATAATTCACAGTAAGAAAAACCCCACTTCCTTTAAGACTTATCATCGGCAGTATGCAGCACTTAACAAGATTTAATATGGATAAACAACATAGGCATAAGAAGCTATTCTTTTTGGGTCTCAGAGTAAATAATGGATTGAATACAAACTCCTGCTTGAATGTTACTCACCAGACTGTTACACAAATGGCTAAGCTAATGGCTACAGAATAAAGGTTAATGGCCAGAGAATAAAGGATAAACGTTTTGGCACTTACCCAATAAAGAAGAGAAAGTGCTTTTTTATTAGACCGCAGTAACTGCGGTAATAAAATTATTGATAACAGATTGCAGATTAAATGCCGCTTGTAGTTTTTTATTGGAAATGTATTAATGGCATATTTTCATTATCAACGCCGCTCTTATTTACCTCTTGTGCCACATCCAAAGTGCTTCACGAGCGGAAGCCTGACACCTGCCCTGTGAGGAATCTATTAAATGCATCCATTATATGTGGAAACTCGAGGCAAGGAAAGGGCGGTGGGCAGCCGAAGCCTGACACAGCATCCCTGCTGCAGAGCTAGGAAAAGCCCAAAGAATCGCTGTTCTGGCTTCTAGACGACTACCCTGCTTAATGACAAGTTAATACAAAAACTGCAGTTGCTTCTTATTCCTTGGAGAGAGCGAGCTATTATTGCTGTATAAATAATAATCATGCTATATAAATAGCAATTACTGCGTGAATTCACTTGGTAAGCAGTTAGCATTTTGGCAGCGTTGGCTTATTTTATTTGTAAATTACTTTAGTGGACATCTGCCTTCTAATAAAATATACCTGGGGCGGGGTGGGAGGGGGGGTGGGGGAAGCAAACAAAGTATGTGATTTACTAGAACATCCCAGGTGTGTTACCACAGTAAACCTGCAGCTCGTGAAAAATGACGCTAGGACCCAGAATAAAGGGCAGGGGGGAAAGTAAGTCTTCAGGATGTTCCCCCCCCCACACACATATTCAGCCTCTCCCTCATCCGTGTACACTCGTGCACTAGAGCTGTCAGTCAGCAGCCTGCCTCTGCTGGGATGCGACAGCCTTTTGTAGGAAGGAATATTTAAATTGCTTCCCGTGAGCCTTTTCAGCCTGCTGTTTGACTCCTTAAGCAGCGGCCACAACCGGCTCAGATAGCCCCTATCTGCAGCCATTGTTTTCCAGGCCCGGGAGTGACCTCTACATTTTCGGGGCTGGCGGGTCACCCCGGGAGCTGGGGGACATTCCTTGGGCACTGGACAAGGTGTTGCGTCCCACCACTCTTCTCCAAAACATCTGGCGGGGGAGTTTCCCCCCCTCTCTTGCTGCCTCCTCTCTCCTGGATGGGTGCTCCTTGTCCCTACCACCATGGCAGGTACAGAACCAACTTGGGGACCCAACACAGGCACTGGGCATGCAGACCGATGTGGAGTCCCAGCACAGGGGCCCTGGCACAAGTTGGGATTAATCAGCACACACATAGGACGGGGCTAACGAAGGTCCATCATTAGCAGGCGTGAGGCTGTCATCACATCTGTAGAAAGGCACTTGCACCTTGCTCCCCGATGCCATGAGCAGGGTGCTGCCTGTAGCCCACTCTGGTCCTCTGGTCCCTACCAACAGTCACACCCGGTGCCAGCAGGTTATGGTAAAGGCACAGTCCAAGTATTACCATGATTATCTGTCTTGGAAATAACACACTGGCATTGTCCTGTAAAGTTTTTGTCTACATTTTTTTTTCTGTTCCTGATTGCGATAGGGCAAGAGCAGCAAGAGGCACTTGAAGTTCCCAGGACTGGGTTCCCAGGTCCCTTGGGTTCCCAGGACTTGGCCCTTTTTAACTGAATGTCACAATTTTCTATCCCACCGGATTCTCCAGCTTTCTGCCCCTAAACGCTGGACATTTCACACGTGTCCAGAGTTCCATGGGAGCACCAGGGACCAGGAGGACACGATGCAAATCTTAACATCTCAAGAGCGTGAATGAAGAGTTAGGATCCCCTCGGTTTTCCACCTAATGCTTCAGCCCACGTTTTGCAGGAGGAGGAATAAACCTGGAAAAAGCCCTCCCCTCCAAGAAGGGAGGGCCAGCAAAGCAGCAGGGTGCTCAAGCGGCGCATCTGAGCAGAAGTGGTGCCAGGGACCCCCAGGAGAAAGAGGCCACCAACCCCCACCCTGGTCCTGAGGGCAAACCCTGCCCATGGCCGCTGGTCCCTGGGCTTCTTCGTGGCCGCAGGTCCCTGGACTCCTTCGGCCTGGCCAGGAGCGAGCGGCTGGGCTTCCTCCCCGCCACCATCCCCCCCACGCTTCCAACCCTTTTGTTTTTCCCCTTTTCTCTTTGAGCACTGAGCTGTGAGCACAGAAATCTGAACCTTGCCAAAACGCTTTGGGGACGGCACAGAAAGGAAACAGAAGAGGCAGCAAATCAGCAGAGGAAGGAGCGGGGGGGAGAGATACATCTCCCTCCTCCTCCTCCTCCTCCTCCTCTAGCTGGAGAGAGCAACAGACAGGAGAAAAGCAGGATTCTCCCCCTCTCCAGCTGGCGTCACACCTCATTAGGGAAAAGCCTGTTTAACGTCTTTCCCTCCCCCCAGCCCAGCCCAGGACTAAATCCCCCCTGAGTCAGGCGAAGGCTGTCGGGAAGAGGTGGCCGCCGGAGCAAGGGTGACCACCTCAAGGATGACCACCTCGCCTGGGAGGAGCGCTGGCCTGAAGCAGGGTTAGCCGGAGGGGGCAAGAGGGCACCAACCCCTCCCTCCCCGCTCCCTGGGAAAATAGCTGGCAGGGGTGGGCTGGGAGGAAAGTTTGGGTCCAAAAAGGAACGCTGCTCCCCCAGAGCTGCTGTAGGCATCTATTAAACCCCGTCATCACCTGCGATTAGTTGCAATGGCTGATTTGGTCTGCCCTTGGCTACGGCCTCTCTACGTGTGGTGACCCAAGCCCCACGCTGCCTGATGTATATACTCCTTTTTCATTCTCTCTCCAGACTTTTGAGAGGAAAGACAATCAGCTTCCTGGGTAAACAACAGTGACACCACCGTCACCAACGCCACCGCCGAGGTAATGGTGGGGCAGCTGCACACGCTGGCTTTCTGAACTATGGAAAGCTCCAGGTCGGGCTCCAGCTCCTCATGAGCTGTCTGCTCAGAGGGCAGCATCACAAAGACGGGCTCCTCCAAAACCACAGGCCCATGAAGGAGCCCCAGGTGAGCGGGCTGGGGTGCTGAGGTGCAGGGCTACGGTTTAAAGGCTTCCGCTGTGCTGGAGCTGAATCATCTATAACCGAATCTGATGGACATAACCAGTTTAAGCCCAGCTAAGCCTTGTCCAAGTTAGCCACCAGTTTAAAAACCCCAATCCCTTCATCTCTATTTCCATACCGCTGCTGTTATCAGCTTTCCATTGCAATGCTCCCAAGTGACTCGACAGGCTTTTGCAGAGGCTTTAGGAGATCACCGAAAGCTACCAGTGGGCTGTGCTGAGCCAGCCCCAACCCATGCACTCAAATTCCAACGCCCTCACTAAATCGAGTCATCAGGACGTTCTTTTCCCCTCGTGGATAATTAATGACAACAGGTACCCGGGCAGGAGCTAGGCAAATTCATGCAGGAGCACAGCTACTGGGATTGAGCAGGAAGATGGGAAGTCAACTGGAGGTCTGACATACTTCCAAGGAGCGTCGTTTACCCCCGTGTTGCCTGAAGCCAGTGTGCACGCTTCACATCTCCAGCTAGGAGCTCTGCTCATCTACCCACCAAAGAGCCAGATGTTCCCCAGCTGTGAGGGTGACACAGGGCCTTGGGGAGGGACCAACTGCTCCCCCCAACACAGCCCAGAGAGGGAAATGTGGCACCCTCCTTTCGGCTGCGGAGCACACCCAGCCGATTCACCCAAAGAAGCAGCAGGAGGCCAATGCAATGAACAGGGGGACACAATCCCAGAGCCGAGGTGACAGGACCACAGGCCACTTGTGCTCTGCCAACCCCCACAACCCAGCTTGTTGGTCTGTCGGTGTGCTCGGCCCCCCTAGGACATACTCAGCGTGCCTGAAAAAACCACGCTCTGAAAAAAACTCAACAGCCTAGGCTCACGATACCCTAGAAGTGCAAACAGCGGTGGGTTTAGATGGCTGCCAGAAAGTCAGAAAGAAGTTATTTCTCCTGATGGAGACTGCCAGCCATGCTACCTTAATTTCAAGCGGCTAGTTGGAGACACCACCCGTTCTCCAAGTCTGCAGCTGGATGCACCTCTGCCAGCTTCCCCACAGTCCTGCGGGAGCCTGTCCACAGCCCTCTCTATATATGATGCTCCAGAGCTTTACGGCTTCCTGAGCCAAAAGGGACCCCGACTTCTCCACTGCAGGGAGAATAGTTGCTGAACATCCTCCCTGTGCTCCTGGCAGCAGGGAAAAGTCAGCAGCTCTCCTCAAGGAACCATCATCATCTTCACCTTGCCCCTGGGGACCAGGAGCTCAGGGGGAGCCAAGCTGGCCTTCTACACTAGCTTCAGGGGCACGAGGTGAAGAGGTTTAGTGACACTTGGCACCACAGAGGTCCCGGCTCTTCTCTGAGCCGCCGGACTGGCGTGCACGAGGACAAGGGATGAAGAGCAAACACCCGAGGGAAGAGAAAAGCTACCCTGTCAGAAGGGGACTGTCATCTGGGGAGGGGGAAAAGCAAGAATAGCAGAGGCGTTCCCTTTTCCTGTTTCCTCAAGTCCCCCCTTAACGTCTGTCAGTGCCTTCTGAGATCTCTACCTCCCCCAACTTTCTGAGAGCAGACTTTGAAGGCTATTTCAAGCACGTTGTAAATAGGGGCATAATGTTACTCCGGGGCTAAGCAGAGGTGTGAGATGACAGCTTTGTATGAGGGAGATGGTTATAAACAGAAAGCCAGGGAGAATTTGTCGTATTGCCTCCACATTATGGCTGTTTGCAGAGAACAAATCCCACGTGCTCCCCCCCACCCCGGTCCTTCAATTTTGTCCTCCTTTATCCTCTCTATCAAAATGCCTAAAAATCTGGGATGGGCACAAACCTGCCGGTGATCTGAGACCACCGTGCTCCCTACCCTCTATCCCACCGGCCAGAATGGTTGTGGCTTCTTCTTCTCCGTCCACGTTAACCTGCTGCCTGATCCCTCCTTTGGGACAGGGACCCTCCCCTGTTTGCACAGCACGCCGCTGCTCGCTCCCCAACTGGAATTTTTCACTGCCGTGTAATACAAACAAATACAAGCAGCTCACACTGGGTGGCTAAACTGTACTGAAAAGAGATTTCAGACCCATCAGTCCAGTCTCCCTCGTGCCCCATAGCAGCGTACCGGCGCTGATCAAGCTGTCCTCTCCTCCTGGCTCATCTCGCCTGCAGTGCGAGCGAACCGGGGCAAGAACCACATTCCTTATGAATTTTATGCGTTGTCAGCACTTACAAGATGTAAAACCGCTACTCACTGCATTTCTTCCCCCTGCAAAGTACCTTTTCAGATGGACGGGGTACATCTGAAGCTCTGAAGTAACAGGCGGTTAGTTTCTGTTTAATAGTTAGACATTAGTACTTCGTGCCCCTAGAGCAGCTTTCATCCTAGAGCATCAAAGCATTTAAAGAACATTCAGTAAAGCCTTGCAGCACCTGTGAAGGAAGGGGAGGCACACACCCACATGCAGAGCAGTTTTACAGATGGAGAAACTAACACAAGCCCCAGCATCTTTACCAGGGGCATGCTTCACTCAGCGGCGAGGCTGAGAGAGAAGCCATAAGGCTTGACACTCGATGCCGCTTCCATCATCTTTCTTTTTCAGCAGTTTTATTAGCAGCCAAAGCATTTGGAGATCGTGCTATTTCCCTCCAAAGGATCGTTTCTCCCTTTCAATATAATCCCCTCTTCCTTCAGAGCAGATAATCTACACCATTTACCATAAGCCAGTTATGTTGGCTGAGGGGCAAGCATTGCACTGGGCACTGAGCTGGCTTTACATGGGAGACAGACAGAAATTCCAAGCTCAGCAGAACTGATGGTCTCCAGACTGTGGTTTGTAGACCTCTTGCAGACCCGGTGGAAGACTTCCAAGAGGCCTGCGAAGGGCAATGAAGAAAAGCAAGCTTAACACCAGTCTGCTTAGATTTCTAATCCGTGCCTTTATGGGAAAAGTACTGGGGTCACACCCTTAAAAAACCCCAAACCAAAACACCCCCACAAAGTGGTGGACCACTATTGCCCAAGCCACAAGCTCAACTCTTCTGGCTGAAAATAACCTCCAAACACAACAGTACCAGAGGAAACACAGTCTGCTCCAATTGCATCCTGTTTGCCTCGCCCTCAGAAAGATATCATTTATTACCACCTAAAAAGGGTCTCTCCCAGTAGCTGCGCTTGTATGGAGTATCAGCTGTATTCAGACTGTTAAACTACTTGTAGATTGTGCTGGCTTAGGCTTTTAGGGTTTTTTGTTGGGAAGACAGACTGAGGAAAGTGGTGAGCGGACAGCTAGAGACTGGGACCATTCTGAAGCTAACCCATCATACCATATAGATTATATATATTGTTAAGTTCTCACAGTCACATGCCAGTAGTACCTTGCTGGCTAAACCAAACCAAAACCACCCTGAACTCCCTTTTTTCACAAATGGCTGGATTTAGCTTTCCCGTTTATTGACCAAGTACTACCAGCAGCTGAAGACTGCAACAGTTTTCCACAGCACTTTGGGTGAGCACAGCCCTGTTGGTGGGGAACAGCATCAGCACGGCTCTACCTGTTCTTGACGTTGTTTCTGGAAACAACATCACCGGGTTAGCGACGGTCCCTCCCCAGACAATTCGGCTGCGTGATAAATAAAGAACAGCTGATCCTGCCGTGTCACCATCTCCTGCGGTAAGAGGCTTCCTGGGTACCTAGTGGGAGTTCTGCTAAGCTTTTAAGCCCATTGGCAACGTGGGGAACAGTCTGTAGCTCCAAAGCCAAGAGGCTCGAAGTAATAATCCGATTTCAAAGCTCCTCCTCCTCTCCAGCCAAAGGCAGCGAGGGAGGATGAGATCAGACTGTAGATGCTCTTCATTTTAGGTCTGGCCATTGCGCTCATCTGCTCAGCATGAGCACTGGGAAGGGAAAGGATGAGCGCCAAAATCTGGAATGGATTGCTTGGCTAAAGTTTCTGCAAAGATTTCAAGACTCACTGGGGGAAATTTATTTTTTTTAAGGGGTTTTTTTTGCCACTCTCGATATAGTCAGACAGGCCCATCTAAGCCAACCTCCACATTTCTAGTTCACGCACCGGCCAAAACTCCTGGGGGATTTATTCCCTGCCATCATGCAGTGCTGATGCAACATGGCACGCAAGCTGTGCAGCTGGTTTGCACCCGCGCCACGAAACTTCTCCTGTAACAGCAACGAGTGGTGCTTCGGCATTTACATCGCTCTCCTCCCTCCCCAGGACGCTACTAGCTGCAAGTCAAGAAAAAAAGTTATCTTCATGGGGATAGAAATAAACAGAAAGCCCAGATCAATCCTTAAGAGCTCAGGTGATTCCTTTATATCCCTTCTGCCCCTCTAAGGAAAACAACGGCCTGGCTTTTGAATGGAAGAAAAAAGGTCCCTGCTCATCCTTGCCTGAAAAAGCGGGATGAAAAGGTAAAATGCATTAAGATTAAAAAAAAAAAAAAAAAAGGGCTGCGAAGCCTTGCCTTTTCGCTTTAATCTGATCTCCCCATCCAGCCATTCTTCTGCCTCCCCTTCGGGTGCAGCCCACAGCGTACCCACCGCAAACGAACCCTGGCTGGTGGCTCAGCGGGGAGATCGGCCTTAAAGTGCTGTCGGCACTAAAAGCTCTTCCTCCTCGCTCTGGGTCAGACAAAAGAAAAGCCGCCGAGAGAGCCCGCAGCCACACACAGGTACCCCACGGGCTTCCACCACCGTGCGTGGCCAAGAGATGAATTCTACCACGGTGCTGGGCTGAAATCCAAGTTCCAACGTATTTTTTTTCCTATTAAATTAGCAAAGAAGAATTTGCAAGAGTATGAAATAGCTGCTGACCGGTATCACTCACGATGATGCAGCCAGCCAGCCAGTCAGATGTGTGAACTGCCTGTTTGCAACAGGCTTAGCCTCAAGCCTAAGAATAAGTTTTAAAAACACACACCTATTCCACTGCATATCAGTCTGTGGAAACATAACTAATAGGTCTCGTTCATACTCTTGGATAAATGTTTGCGCTACTCTGAGTAGCCAAAAGCATCACCTTGCTTATCTGTCAGACTCTGAAGCTTGTTTCCAAGCTTATACAGTCCAGACATACTTCCATACAGAAATGAATGGCTTTTATACATTTTTTTATTACTATTATTATATGAAACACCAATGTTACCACCCTAATGAGATGTGTATGCACTAAAGGATAGGTTTGTCACAGGAAATGGTGTGTCAAGCCTGTTGAATATTGTAATGCAGTCACAGTTCCTTATACAGCTCTGGCTTCATAATGCACGTCACCGCAGGATCTAATGTCAAAATAAATGCAAGAAGTTACCTCTTCCAGTACTCACACTCTGCCTTCAGCCCTGCCCCCCAAAAAAATAATACTCTGTGTTCATTGGATATGTGGAAAAGCCCCCCAGAGCTTTTAAAGCCTGTTTGGGGCTCAGAGCCTCCACCCCAGTGACAGCTATCTAGCACGCCTTCCCAGCTCCAATAGGAATCCCAACCTTCCTTGGATGTCCCACTGAACATGCAGACCTGCCCCACTCTGCTGTGCCATCATCTTCCACAGGATGCTGGTAAAAACCCGAAGAGGCCCCAACAAGGCTGCCCGGTTACCAAGGTGGTTGCTCCATGGGAATTCCTGTTCTCCTCCCCGCAGCTGGGGGAAGGCAGGGGGGAGAAGGGTCTACTTGGAAAAACAAAGCAAAAAGCTGGCAGTCCCAGGGTTTTTAGGCTGCTGAGTAAAGCGTAAAATCTATGGAGCTTTTCTTAAAAACGTTATCGCGAGTGACTTGACACTTGCACAAGCGTCAAGTATTGACTTGACGCTTGCACCACTATGACTGTCCCCTCGGCCAGAGGTGGCCATGAACTACCTACCACCTCTGCCCGCATCTGGAAGGAGCTCAGCTCACGTGTGTGTTTGCCAAGGGAAAGGATACAGAGCCCTTCGCGTGCTTAGGAGGCGGTCGCTCCATGTTTTACTCCACATCTGGCAATGCTGCTCCATAAAAAAGGTGCTGGAGTGCTTGTAGCTCTCCTTCCAGAGCACAGGAAGAATATCTTCTTCAACACATACGCCATAGAGGAATTCTTCTCTCGCTTAATTTAATGTCGTCTTTATAGCCAATAAATTTGCAGATTGCTACAAACACTTGGCTATTTACTCAGTAATGGTTATATCTGCCAGAAACGGCAAATTATTATTTTTAATTATTATTATTATGAAGTTCATAAATGTTAATGCTAACTACACTCTTAAAATCCATATTATAAACAGTGCTGTAATTTGAGAGAAGGGCAGTAAACTATTGCCCAGACGCAGAGGAAACCAGGTCTGTTGCTGTAACGCTTATTCTACAGACATTATTTGGGGTACCTTTTTCTCCTAAATTCCCTCCTCCCATCANGAAGTGGAACTGAGAAAGGAGGAAACTTGGAGGACGGGGGGCAGAGATGAGATTAAAAAAAAAAAAAAAAAAAAAGAGTTGTTTAATTACATTATAAGGAACGAAACAAAGGTCTGTTACATCTTGTAAACTGGAGTAGCCAGCTTTGTTTCTGCAATTCAGTGCAGACGTGATGACACTGGATTATCCAAAGATCCGCACAAAATACTTCGGTTGGATGAAATAGCTGATCTGCCTGAAGTGGGGGAAAAATAATACGGTAACAGATAATTATATAACCAGCTTGTAAAAGTGTTATTAGTAGAGCATGGGATCAGGAAAGCCCTGGCTTTTATTCTCACTTCACGTATTCGGTGATGAGAGCTAAATCTCTGTCCGTCTCTCTCTCCTCCCCCACCCAAAAGTTAGATAATCTTTAGCCAGCCCTGTAAAACACTCGCAATCTTTGAATAAAAGCAAGGCTGAGGTTAATGTACTGCTGCCTCTCTAACATTCAGATGCTGCGTTCTACCTTGATAACAGAAGAAAACCGGGGAAAAAAATTTCCTCTGCCGTTCAGATAAGGTAGCTTGAGGACTCAGGGGTAAACTCTAAAGTTCAACATTTTAGTTTGAAAGGACATTTCCAGTCATTGGCTACTGGAATTCAGATCTTGACTAAGTGATAAAATGCAACAAAAAAGAGCTTTGCCAGAAGGTATCTCTTTCTTTGGAGGTAGCAATGGGAACGTTAGCCATTCCGTACATTAACTAAGCATAGCAAAAAACCACACACGTGGACCTTGTTCTCAGTTATCCACAACTGGATGTCTCTGGAAATCTTTCCTCAGGAGTACAGTTTAGCACCTCCTTTCTCAGGAACAACAGAGGCGAATCCAGGCAGGAGAAAAATTAAACTGGTGGCAACAGACCTTGAAGGTCTGACAGTGACCTGCAGCACCAAGGTCTTCGAAACCGCTTTCATTTGCCAGAACATAAATTAGATTCCTCACTAGGTACGGCACTGGGGTTAATGGGAGCTTTATAAAGCCTTCTTTGAACATACAGATTATCCTTTTCAAAAAAGACTAATCTTGTGGTTTAAAGTACAGTACTGGGAGCCAGGAAACCTATTCCCAGCTCTGTCAGGCTGGGTGACTTCAGGCAACCCACTTGACTATTCTCTGCTCTTTTTCAATACACACAAAATAGAAACAAATACCTAAATCTCCCATGAGGCTCACTATTTGTAAGACAACGAGAACCAGCTTAACTATTCACAGATCCTTTGAAGCAGAAGAGGATGGCAGGCCCTTTCATACTCAGCCTTGCTCAAACCTTTCCAAACAGTAAGTCCCACCCACAGCAGCAAGGACACCTGCACCATGCACTTCATAAAGGCAAGAATCCTGCCGTACATTACCAATTACATCCTTTTTTCAGCAGTGAAGGAAACGTCTCATCCTGTCTGGCATTTCTGTCCTAAGGAGGTGCTCAAAAGGAGCAAAACTGAGGAACTAAGACGAATTCTAGTTTAGGGAAATCCTTACTTCCTAACTCTCAAAGAGTAGCCTGCCTCTACAGGATCTGATTTTACTGCAAGAATGTTAACGACAACTTAAAGACAACAAAATAATTCCAATTTTAAAAATAATCAAGTGTTTAAAAGGTAAAATACAGAAAACTTAAGTGCGAGAAGGGTCTAGAGAACAAGTCTTACGAGGGGACTGGGGTTGCTCAGCCTGGAGAAAAGGAGGCTGAGGGGAGACCTTATCGCTCTCCACAACTCCCTGAAAGGAGGGTGTAGACAGGTGGAGGTCGGTCTTTTCTCCCAAGTCACAGGTAATGGGACAAGAGGAAATGTCCTCAAGTTGTGCCAGAGGAGGTTTAGATTGGATAGCGGGAAAAATTTCTTCACTGAAAGGGTTGTCAAGCATTGGAACAGGGTGCCCAGGGAAACGGTTGATTCGCCATCCCTGGAGGTACTTAAAATGGGTAGACATAGCACTGAGGGACATGGTATAGAGGTAACTTGGCAGTGCTGGGTTAATGGTTTGACTTGATGAGTTTAAAGTCTATTCCAACCAAAACCATTCTGTGATTCTACGCCACAGACCATTCAGCGTTGGGAACAAGGATCACTGCTTTCCTTCTAAGAATAAATTCATCCTAGGCATCTCCATTGTGACAAACAATACTGGCTTAGTGCTCCCTCTCAGAAGGTGCCTGCTATTCCCCCCAAACTGCCATAGTTACATACTCTTCATATTTCAGTCTCCATATATTAGTCTCCTTCAAACTGTTAAAAAAAATGAGTATAAAACATTTGGGTATAAAACAATCCCATGACTTCCAAACCTCCTTAAAAGAGGGCACACAGAGCCTTACTTGTGCTATGCACTACAACATTTCAAAGACTCACATCTCTCAAGACTGAGCACAGCTGTTTCCTGCACACCCCAACATTTTGACTGACGAATTCACACGCTGCTACTGTTTGAAACACCCACTTGCCCATGAGCGCAGGTGACTCTGACCCGGTCACTCCCAGAGGATTCAATCCCACTGTGTTGATGGGTGGTAACATTTTCTGTAATAAAGCTTTGGCAAGAGGAGCTCCAAAGACTGTTTCTCAACTCATTCCCTTCTAGCTCACAGAAATCTCAAGAAGTCATTCAACTCAATAACCTCCATGCCAGTTCCACACAGTTGAAGCAGCAGAAGAAAAAACAAACAAACCAAACAAACAAAATTACATCCTACTCTGCAGACTACAAAATTTGCTCATTCCAGGGTTTCTTGCACAGAGGAAAGTTAACTAATCACAATAATGTAATGTCACTTCCTTTTCCTCCAAAATAAATTTTGGTGTTGAAAAAATTCCACCTATGCGTTTACTGTGGGCAGCCTCAGTCAACACGGGAGCACATCCACAGCCAGCAAAGAACTGCATTCAGGCCCCCTCTGTATTGATTTCTAGCTGGGGTGTAAAGTTAGGAATTTGTTTCTCCCCTACTCCCCTATCCGTTCATTGATCTGAGAAGGAAGGGAAAAAAAAATCCAAAAAAGCCCAGACTCACTTTCTTATAAAGTGAGGTATCGTAATTATTTTTCAAATAAAAAGCAAACGATTATAGTTTCCTAACAGCACTTGCGAGAGAGCCAGAGCAGTTTGATCCATTGCTATTCACTCCTTCGAACGCACATCCAATCTTTCAGTCGCTCTGTGCTTATTGGCTGTATGGAAGGTAAAGCAGCAAGAAGCACTAAAGGATTAATTCTCACAATAGCGGGAAGCAGGAGTCCCAGCTCTTGGCGGGGTGAGTGGGGGAGAAGGATGAGCGTGTCGGCTGCATCCCTGGTCTTTGGACTTCCTTGCTGTGATTTCATCTTCTGCCTAAAGCTATCTTAAAAGGGAGCTAAGCACAGAAAGGGTGCCTCAATGACTTAAATGTAAGAAGCGTTAAGGGAATTTTGTTTTAAACCTGCAAAGACTACGAGAAGGGGTTATATGTGAGATAAATGAGAGGCATGGCTCAGCAGGGAAGGGAATAGCTAAGGCACAAACAGTCCGTACTCGGTTTGTTGGGAGTCACGCAGTAGCTGAATAGATTTATGATTCAGATGTTTTAGTGTTGGTTATCAGCGATTAGCTCAAACTCTTAGAAAAACAGAGAGAGAGAAAGATTAAGCTTTTGTCCGCCCCAGCCCTCATCCTTCCTTCGCCTGGCAGCGGGGGTTACTGATTATTTCTGTCCCTGTTTTAACAACAGAATGGCTCTGAGCCACACTCACTACAGAAGCAGATTGCACTGCCAATATAATCATAAACATTAGATTAAACAGCTAATCATTTAAGTGCAACATCATTTATTCAGGTACAGCCTATGCAGTTACATTGCAAGACTTGGTTATATGGGAAATTTTAAGTGGGATGTTTTTTCCAGCCATAGAGATAATTTGGGACACAGAAAGGGCTGACAAAAAGGATCCTGCTTTGTTAACTTTAGCTGTATAAGCCCAGCACCGTGTACACAAGAGGACTTCATACATCTTTATGGCATTTAACCTCAAAACAACCATGTGGGCTTCTCACAGATAAGCTAAGTGACTTGCCCAAGATCGCACAGGAAGCCAAACGCAGAGCACTAAAACCGAGCAGAACTCTCAGACTAGACCTCTGACCATTGCAGCATTAATCTGTTTCTAATTTAGTTTAATTGAACTTAACGCTCAGCTAACAGATTTATTCCAACCCACCGTTACATCGTGTGGAGCCATACATCGAAGGAAGAGACTCAGACTTTTCAGATGTGAGTTACATCTCTACATGTAAACGTAATGATGCAACTTTAAGGATAGAGTCATCCTCAGCACCTCCACAACCTGAGGACCTGAAATGCTGCTGACGTTCAAACCCACACTGTGGCTAACCTCTGTGCTTGTGGAGGACAGGAGGAGGAGGACACTGATCCTGCCTCATTGCACCCACAGAATGATGTATATCCTCAGCTCAGACCAAGGTCCAAACTCCATATGGGAGCAACTGAACACAACGTCCAATTTCTCAGATGCTCAGAGCCCATAACAACACCTTTTGTTGAAACTCTAAAGGACTCTACACTTTTAGGGAACAGGGAAGACAATTTAATAAACTATAATGGTGATATAGCAACTATAGGTTATACTTCTAGACAAGAAGCATAGGTTATACTTCTATAAAAACACAGAGTTCCCCCATATTATCTTGGTTGTGGTTAAAACACACAGCAATAGTAGGACTTGCACAGGAAGGCACTCGATGGCAGATTCCTCTCTTACAGATCCGGCCAGGGCCACTCATCCAGGACAAGCCTGGACAAAACACTTATGTGCTGACCCCGCGTGCGGCGTAAGCAGCAAACACGATGGGCTTGGTACGTCTCCAACCTCACGCGTGCGTGTTCACCGCTCACAGAATCTGTCTGTGAACAGTCCAACACATCTGGAAGGCAAACAGACTGCACATCTGCACATCAGTGGTGCGGCGGGTCCAACACAGAGAAGGAACATCAGGCTTATTATGCAGAAGCTACACAGATCATCTGAGTGATTTCTATCCAAAAACTCCCAGACAGGAATAGAGGAGGCCCCAGACTTCCCTGGACTGCTCCTTTCCTTGAGATGCCGCGCGTGGTGTGAGCAGATTAAGCTCTACTAACGTAAGACACTTTTAAACAGTGCAGGCTAGAACTAAACTTGAAATCAACCGGACTGGTGTAAAATTATACCTTAATGCACACAGAAAACAGATTAGAAGACAGATGGTGAAGAGGAAAGGAGAAAAAAGAAGAGTGGATTGGATATACATATGTGGATTTACATTCTGTGAGCTTGGCACACATCTTAGAGGCATTTTTTATTTCCAGCATAATAGAAAGTTGCCTGACGCTGCTGGTACACCAGATAAGAGGAAAAAAGAGCAGATGCTTTGCAAGGGCTTTGTAGTACGAATCTTCGGCAGGAATTCAGAGATCAAGGTGGGTAGGAGCACTGGAGGAAGGAAGCTCTTTCAGATATGGTGGAGGCATAAAAAGGGAGAAGCAAGAGGAAAAAGGAAATTCTGGTGAAGCAAGAGTAACTGTCAGGGTCCGGGTCATAAGCAAAAGTGCAAGGGAAATGTCCAGCCGAGACGCAGCTTGAGCAGCGGCATGCAGAACGTAAAAACAACATAGTGGAAGCTGTCAAAAATAAATTAATAATAGTAGGCACGCCAAGGAAAGGAACGTAAAACATCATTATACCTCTGTATAAATACACCTTGAACGCTACATGCGGTTCTGGTCCCCACATTTGGAAGAAAAAAAAAAAAAGAAGACAGAAGTGAAAAGCTGGAGCAGGGCAACAACAGTGATCAAACGCATGAAAAGGCTTCTGCGGGGAAAAACAATTATGCAAAACAATAAAAGACTATAAAACCAGAAATGGCATGGAGAATGAGTGCTCATAGTCCCTTCTGAAGAAAAGAATGGACAGACATCAAATGAAATTATCAGGGTAAAAACAAACAAAAGGAGACACTTCCTTGCACGAGCAATAATTCATCTGCCTGTCTCTTTGCCACGCAATATTATGGATGCTAAAAGTGTACATGGGTTCACAGAAGAAAAAGGCAAATTAACAGAAGGGGAAGGGGGAATCTACCAAGGGCTGCTAAATACAAAAGGAAGTTTCTGAGCTGCAAATATGAGCCAGAGGCTGAGAGCACAGTCTAGGGAAGTATCATTGCTCGATTGCCCCGTTCTGACACTCTTCCCTGGGTTTCCACTGTACAACAAGAGACAGGATGCTCCGCTAGACGGACCTTTGATCTAACCCTGTACATCCATTTTTGTGTACAAAGCACAAAAGGGTTTGTATTCCACGCTGAACCAGGCTGGGGATAGTAAAATTCGAACAGGAAAGAAGGTGATTTAGATGGCAAGCGCAGAAAACACTGGTTGCCTAGAGCTGAGTGTCATAGAGAAGGGAAAATGTGAGGGCCCTTAAAAAAATTAAATAAATAAATTAAAAATCTTATTACAGCATTAAAACGGAGGACAGAGATGAAACTTTTGATAGCAAGTATGTGTATGAATACAGAAAACTGCATTTCGGATATAGAAGGGAATGAAGGCTTAATTTCAGAGGACTTGGGATGTAAGAAGGGAGGCAAAAAAAAAAGAGGGGATAAAAGAACAGTATTGAAGAAGCCTCCCAACATGTAAAAACTCCACTCTCCCCCAATGCCTCAAGCTATAAGCAGAGGCAAGAGAAAAGAGATGAAAAATGCAGTTTGACACGCTCGTTCAACTTCAAGAGACGAATGGGAGATGAGGCAGTGGAGATGATCACGTAATTAAGGTACTGGACAGACACGGGGAGATCAGAGTTCATTTCCCAGCTGCGCCACAGACTTCCTTCATGATGTTGGGCATTTCACTTTGTTGTTCCGTAAAATTGAGAAAATGTTTCCTTAATGCACAGGAAAGCTGTGAGGCTGAGTTCTTCAAACATCTGAGGTGCACTGCGGTGTCTGAAGAAGCACAGTTAGGACAGCAAACGCCAAGCCCTTGCGTGCCATGGACCACGTCTCACAGGCTGCTGGGACCAGACGCAGCGTGGGATGTAACCACAGCGGCAGGGATGGGGGAAATAATGCCACTGCAGGAAATCATCTCGGGGAAATTAAACCCAATAAGGTGCGAGGGGAAGAGGTTTTGAAGCCAGTCAAAATATAAAAAGTGGAAAGTATGCTTAAGGAGCCGAAAAGTTTGCAGTGCCTCTGAGGAACAACACTGCAAATTCTAGGAAGGGATTGGCATGATACTACAAGGGCGGGAGATAAATAGGTTGATCGGGTAGAATGTACTTTTAAAAGACATGTAGATGTAGTGCTGAAGGACATAGTTTAGTGATAACTTGGCAGTGCTAGGTTAACGGTTGGACTTGACGATCAACCAAATTATGATCAACTCTTCCAACCAAAATGATTCTATGATAAGTACTGCAACATCTGAGTTGCACATCCAAGATGCACTTGAGTACTTAGAACTAAAGAAACGATGCTCACCCTACATTTTCAATGCTTTCTACCGAAATTCCACCCCACTCACCCACCCCCACCGCTGCAATCAGGAATATAAACCTTAAATCATTTGAATATTGACTGTATCACTGAAGGAGATACAAACAGACTGACTTTGGATACCAGCACAGGTGCAAAAGTCTGCAAGAACCACAATATGAGCTGGTTTGATTCGCTGAAACTTTATACTCAAATACTCTCAGATACATGAATACCTTTAAAACTTACCTAATGCTAAATCTGAAACCACTATAACCACTAAGAGCTGAAACTTTCTCTGACTTTTAATCAATCACTTAAATTATACTTAAAAACATCCAAACCAAATATTTGCCAAGAGGTGTAAAACGACTCCCAGACTGAACTGGCAGAAAACACACAAGAGCCCAGAATAGACCTTACTGATAGGATAAATTCAGCCTTGACATGTGGGGAGCCCATCTGCGAGCGGCGAAGAGTACGCGCTTCATTTCTGTTTATTCCCTTCACCCTGGATGAAATTTCACGGGTAACTTTATAGCAACACCACCAGGCTGGTGCCCTGCTCCCCTACCTGCGTCCCCCCGCTCCGCTCGCTCACAGCAGCTCCTGGGCATCACCATCACCTGGGCATCCAGTGGTCATCATCTATGATCACTGATGCCCACGCAAGGGGAGGTTTTAGGATTGAAAATCCTCAAACTCATCAGGCGGTTCCTGCGCTATTTTACAGGCGGATCAGCCTTTCCCTGCCCATCTTGCAGTCGTGGCAACACAGCACAGCACAGGGAGGGACGTGGCGGCTGCCAAGCACCTACCTACGACTCGAGCACAGCCCTTAATGGACTGGGAAGCACTGAGCTGCAAGCCAAAACCTTACTTTCTTCCTCCAGTTTCTGAATAAAAACCTTTATGTGAGATGCTGAGATGTTGACCTCATAGAGCCCCGAAGGATACGAAACCATCTGGGTCAGTCGGCTAACGGCAGTATATCAGTGTTAGGTGCAAAGCATCTTATTTAACACGATTTCACATTCAACCGCGTCCTCAAACAGGTTTGAAAAGTCTTCCTGCATTTTTAATTCTTTTGTTTTGTTTTTTTTTTTTAACCAAAAGCACTTTAGTATGGGTCATAAGCAAACAGTTTTTTCCGTAAACAAGAAGAAATGGTTATGATTTTGTAAGATAAAACATTACAATGAACTCAAGCAAATGTACATTAAAGTCATAAAGTGGTTAATCATGCACAGAAGAAAACACTGAATTGAATGCAAAGACTGAATTTGGCCGTAAATCTCCAGACTGTAGCAAGATCCAGAGATAATCCAACTGTCACTAACATAAAAGGCCAGAAATATTAAAATCCCATTTAAATGACGATTTATTGTTTCACCTGTTTGAATTAAAAAGTGAAAACCTCTGATTTTAACAAGCCTGTTGAGGCTTCCCAAAAATTTGAGGGTAAGGGGTTCTCAAACTCGCAAGACCTTTTGAAAGCCTATCTCCAAGACGAGGAGCGTAGGAGAGGCTGCACCAAAGGAATCGGTATAGGAGGGCATGGCAGCCGTAGAGCGCCGATCCGTGCTGGGGCTCTTGATGAGCGCCGGTAACGAGCAGTTCAAGAGCAGGCGCTGTAAAAACCCAGGGCAGCCTGCCACTGATGCCTGGAGTCACATAAAATTAATTTAAATTGGAAACAAACTGGCCCGGGTAGCACTCGCCCGAGTTTCAAACAATGTTAAGAGCGAAGCGGCGTATTACGTATTTTGCTGGCAGCTCCATCGTTAAAATTAAATAGGAAGTGGCAAAGCTGCAGGGCAGGCGATGCTTTTTTTTATACACAAACGCACGGCAACGGTGAGCTTAGGAATTACAGACACTTGTAAACCTTACTTTATTACCTGGTAAAATGGCTCAACTGGGTAGTTATGAAAGTTAGATTAATCCCATACAGGAGGCACAGATTAGTATGGTATTTCCATAAGAAAAATGGGCACCTCCATATTTTCTATAAGGAGAGCCAAGACAGTAGTTAAAGAAAAACTGGTAGATATAATTAATTTGGATTTTCAAACAGCCTTTGGTAATATTAATCACTGCAGCCTATTAGGGAAACTAGTCATGGGGTGAGAGGTAAACATCTGTCAATAGATTAAAGCTAATTTACAAAAAACGAACAGCATGAATAAATGGCCAGTTTTCAAGAAGGTTAATGGGGGAAGTCCCAGGGGCGGATACTATGATCAACATTTAATATATTAAATGATCTGGAAAGGGGCATATACAATGTGAAATAGAAAAAAAATATCTTGACGATAATACTCTATGTTAGTTAAAACCAGTGAGAATTAAAAAAACAAAAAGAACTGAAGGATCTACCCAAGTTACAGCAAATAAATGTTAGTACACATGAGTGCAAGGTTATGCAAATTGGGAAGGAGAGTTTGAACTAATTGTAGACATGGATGGGTTCTACATTAATTGTAGCCATTCGGAGAAAGATCTAAGTGCCCGCGTGGACAGCACAGGGGAAAACATCTGCTTAGTCTCCAGTCATTGTCAAAACCACAAAGCAGATGTGGAGCTTTGTATTAGAGATAACGAATGATATGGAAAACACAACTTCAGCCTTGAACATTACGTTCAATCTGCTTGCCTTTGTAACAAAACAAAATACCAGAAACTTGAAAGTCCAGAAAGGGTTGACATAAATTAGAGCTCCAGGAAGATGCTCGGCTAAGAACTCCGTTACAAAATGCACACATTACCAAACTCAGACTTGCTGAATCTTACTTAGCATGACTTTGGCCAGCCTACATTCCCTTTAAAAGTTTGCTGAATAAGAACTCTAATGGTTTTCAAATTTCTGGGCTACGTTCAAGGGATGATAACTAAGACGTGAAACGATCCATGCATATGATACTTAAGGCAGGCAGAGAAAGCCATCTGGATGCACTTATTCTCCATCTCACTCTCTTTTTCTCCCAATAATACAGGAGCAAGGAGTTGTCCAACTACATAAAAGACAATAGATTAGGAAGTGACAAAACAAAATACTGCTGCACTCATACAGACAGAACTAACCCACAGAACTCCTCTCTGCAAGGTATTTATTGAAGCAATAATCCTAATAAGATTAAAAACCACGAAACATCAACAATGTCAGCAGCTGGAGTCAGGAGAATTCCACCGTTTTCCCACTTGTTTTTGCAGGATTGTACCCTTTCTTCCAAGATATCTAATATTAGGCATGACTCAGGCCAAGAAAGGAGAACAAGCTGGGCCACTGGCCTCACCCAGAACCTGCTCAGAAGGTTCAATGCGAGGAGGCAGACAAACCCTGGACATGAAAGTAGCTCAAAATGAAAGAGGAAGGAAATAAGGAAGACATGATTTTAACTTCATTGTGTGGGTTGCATTCAAGGAAAACATGGTTTAGGCCACCACAAGAATAGCCAAAAAAAAAATGCTGAGAAACAGAGCTTTTCATGTCTAAAACCTTCAGCCTTCTCTGAGAAGCGGTAGGAGGCAATACCAGCTCTACAGTAACTACCGCTGACTCTGTTTTTCCAAATTAAAGGCTTTTTTCATCTAGGTTTTGCCCATACCTGTGAATCCATCCAGATTAGAGTGAGAACTTAATAGTAGAATAGCTGTTGTTGAATTGTAACATGCACAGACAAAACTTGGAGTGGACGTTGTTGCGACGCTGAAGAGGGGAAGGGCTGCACATCTGCTCTGCAGGTCACGTAACGTCCTACATCGCCCCACTTTAGGCAAAGAGAAAGGTGGGTGTGAGATTACCAACCTGATGGCCATCCACCTCTGGAAGAAAAAAATACCCCAGTATTTAAGGAGATGCCAATCTTTCCCCCTTTTCAGTGAGGGAAAGCATCTCCATCAAAAACTGAGCAGAGTCAGCCAGTCTACGGAGCACCAACTTGCACAGCAAGAACACTGTATATTTGCCATCTAATTTGTTCTCGTCGTACCTTCCAGTAAATCCTGAGTCACTTGTTTAGCACTTAGCCCAAGTCCACCAAGGAATGCACATCCGAAGTGTCCCCATTCTCCTACTTTGTGAAATAATCCCGGTATTGGTTACTGAGACAAACCCACTACTGATTCATGACACCAACCATCACCTCCTTTCCATTTCGCTTTACTGAGTGTAAAATTGAAGGACACAAAATGCATGTAAGATCCTATTTCTAAATCTGGACCACTTGGGGGGTATTCTCTGCAACTTCTCTCTCTCCAACTTATTTCTCTAGTATGAGCATTTCAAGAGCAGATCTCCCTGTTTCTGCTCAAGAGCCCTTCCTTGTGTTCAGAATCAATCTTCTCCTCCTCCGGCTCAGCCTATTATTTCTGTCACCCAATTTCCTTGGCTCCCTTGCTATCTGTGTCCTTTAGGTACAGGTGAGCATCCAATATACTTAGACCTTTCAATCTTTCTTTACAACAGGATCATTCTCCCACTGTTATTCTGGTTGATACTCTATGACTTCCACACATTTTGAAAATATTTCTGGTATTCAGGTGTTCAGAAACAAACACACCACAAGTGCAGTTACACAAAAGGACAGGGGTTATCGCCAGTCTTAATATGTTTTATGGTATAACATGCCTTTATATGCAGTCAGTAGCTTTCCTTTGTATTAACACACATTTAGGAAGAAAACATCATGCAATATTATGCTCTTATGGCCTGTCTTGAACTAGTGGTCTGCTTTAATGCTCTAAAGTATTCAGAACAAGGTGTCGGGTCCACAACAAACACGACCTATCGGATTCACAGGATTTTTTAAAATGATAATAAACGCTAGGCTCAATTTGGTTCTCTAAACTGGGGATATACTTGACTCGTATTTTCAAAGCATCTTCAAGGACTAAAGGTTCAAGTAAAATACAAAATACTGATTTCGACCAAAAGTCACACGAGATGGCACACTCATGTCTCAAGTCTTTGCACCAACTAGCTCTGGTTTAGATTATTTAGTTAATTAACTAATTTAGTTAATTTAGATAATTTAGTTAATTATATATATTATCATTTAGATTATTCCAAATACGGTAACATATACTTTCCAACTTGAATTTCTTTCTTTATACTTTTTAATTTCTCTCTAGGCTCTTGCACTTTTGAGTAATACTTGTTTAGAATTTGTAACATCCATGAATTAAATTAATACACTGCCTATTTCCTTCTCTGAAGCATCAGTGAATTTGAGATAGAAACTACTTCTGATCCCTGTGGCACCCTGATACATATCTTCTAGCAGCACAGCGTGGTTTACCATTACAGGCTTGCCCAGGGTAGGGAAGACCTGAGGTTTTGTTTCGTTATTGCTTTTACAGCCCTCAAAATAAATTAAACAGCATCGTTGAGATAAATCAAGTGTTTTCCAATAACAACTCTTTTCCAATAACAAAGTACCACGCGTTACCTACCTTGAATGACAGCACTTAATACAACGTCGTATTAACAGTGCTTCACTTAAATTTCTGAACCAAAGGAAACCGCAGGAAGCATAAAACTTAAGAAAGGTCTAAAAGTCAAGTTATTTCCCATCTGAAGGATTACTTTATGTACCTACATGCTATTAATCAGCATTAAGTCTCAGTTGAAGCCCACTTTAAAAGGCACCGTGTTTTGAATGCGCCAGAGAAAGCAGTTGGCAGACGAGGCGAGGTTACTGGAAGACGGGACTCACACAGACACAAATTTTCTGGAAGCACACAAAGTGTCTGGAGCTCGTCCACCAACACCACGCCGTGTGCTCTGCAGAACCACGTCATGTGCCAGCAGGACAGGGGTTGAGCAGCCCGGTTTTCCTTTCCTTCCCCACTGCCTCCCTCCCTCCCTGTGAGCCCAGCTCCAGCCTCTGCCACCAGAAGACCACGTCTCGATTCTCTTTTTTTGGCTTGCAAAAAAAGGGGCACAGAGAAGGGACTCCAAAGGGTCATGTGCATCTCTACACGCTGTTAGCATCTCCTTAGCAAAACTAGGGCGCCGTACTTTTTGTCTAAAGCACAACAGATGAATATAACCACCCGACGGGGTCAGACCAAAGGTCCGTGGAGCCCAATACCCTGCCCGAGACAGTGACTAGCAGCAAATACTTCACAAGTATTTAAGAATGGTGCAAGCACACCATAAGGCTTCCCCTCTACCAGCTTCCAGCAAGCTGTGGCTTAAGACTTCCTGTGCCAGAGATTGTATCTTTGTGCTTAATTGCCCTCGATGAACTTCTCTTCCATGAATTTGTTTAATTGCTTTTTGAACCTATCTCGACTTCTGGCATCCACAACATCCTGTGGCAATGAATTCCAGTTTAATTATGTCTTGCATGAAAAAATACTTCCCTTTTGTGTAGGAAATTACTTCCTTTAAAAAAAAAACCCAAAAAACAACAAACCAACAACTACCACTATGTAAGACTACAAGTTCTGGTAAAGTATTGCAGGAGCTTTAAAAGAAATCACTGCGTTCAGTTGTCCTCTCTGGCCTTCTGCAGAAGTTTACTGCCCAGAGTACTCACCAGGGCTGCTGGTGAAAAAGGCGAAAAGCTACACGATGATGGCGGATGATGGTCTTATATGAGTTGGGAACTTGCAGTAAAATGAAAAACAAATGGGTTGCCTACATTCCTGCCTGTTGCAAGCACTTGCAAAAATCCAGAGTTACAAGACAAGATTTGTTCCCTGCTAGACTGCGAGGGAAGCTCTGCTTTCTAAAAAGTTTCCCGTGTTAAGCTTTCATAACTTCGGTGCTGCAACCCAGAGCAAATGATCACAGAGAACATAATTCTTTGCCTTGCTTGTATTACTATTAATTTTTGTGGGTTTGGTGGTTATTTATTCCCACTTGTTCAGGGCCACAAGAAATAAACTGAAGTACAGAGAAAGAATGTAAAGATAATATTACATGAAATCTCTTTCTACTCTCCCCTCCTTTCTCAATAAGCCAAACCAAACAGCACAAAGAGTCTATACATTGCATTCTCCTAATACAGGGCAACTTTAGCAAACTGTACTCTCTTTCCAAAAGTGAAGTCCAAGGGAGTTATGAGGGCTGACAGCTATCTCTGTAACAAACCAAAGCACTGTTGGTCTTTGCAGGACAGTGGGCATGGCCCACCTTACCGCTAGGTAGAACATTAAAAGGGTTGACTAATTCCCTAACTTCTGCCCTCCTAACCTGCAACAGTGCTTGAACCAGGCCACTCTACATTATAAATAGGTCTACTTAACTCCTCTCAACATCGTTTCACTTAACTCAAAATGAGTGCAAGTCATTACCCTGCAGTTATACACCAGTTTCTTGGATTCTTGCAGGGGCTGCTCACATCAGCACTTCCAGGGACATCTCTCATAGCTCTCATGCTCCATACATATATATATATATATATATATATGTATGCGTGTGTGTGTGTGTAGCTGCTCCAAAATTATTTTCCCATAAACTGTGGGGGGAATTTGCTAATCTTCTAGAGACACAAGTTGAATTCAGGGAGGTGCTAGAGGGCTTTGAGCACTCAGGTGCTTCAGGCTCTATCTTTACTGCAGTCAGAGGGTTATGAGCCTAAACAAACACAACCCTTTGAGCCACCCTACCCTGTGTCAAAGCACTTGCTGAGCCCATCACAGACCTTGGGGCAGGACCACAGAGGAGAAGAGGAAAGGCAATACCCAGGGGAGAACAAATTCTCCAGTGAAGATGTGCTTGGAGCTGACAGCTGGCAAACACTGCCTTCCACATGTTTCACAGCACTCCTCCTCATGGGTAGCCTTCACGTTTTACCTATTTATGTTAATATTTATTGACAGTGTGCCCCAAGAGCAAGGCTTGGGACCAACTTCTCTTTGGATGGGCAACAGCAACCAGATAACCAAAACAATAACAAAACTCAGCATTTAGTTCTCCTTGAAGCCAGGCCCTTCCTCTTCATCAGCCAAACACAGCAGTGCACTCACGCTCAAACCCCATTTTATTTATTTATACACGTTGTCGCACTCTCTATTCCTGGCAACTGGTGCTTATGACATAGTGGCCTGGGACACGCTGGAACAGGGCTCCAGGTCACCTTGTAAAGTGGTGGCAGCAGCTGCCTCTTGGATCAAGCGTTTATTAACCAGCAGCTCGGGAGGGCTCTAAATTAAGTTCTCTACTCTGTTCCCACAGAGGGGGAGGGAGGAAAATACGCCACCACCGACTCCCTACTTTCTTCTAGCAGGACTTGCTGGAGCTTCCCTGCTGCTCCCTCACTGTCCTCACCGAGATAAGCCACCCCAAGCCCGGGTTTCCATCGGCAGCCCTCCGGAATACACGGGACTGCTGGCTATTCCAGCTGCCCTGGCTTTTCACAAACTACATAGCCTTTTTTTTTTTTGGGTGGTGGCAGTGGCATGCAGCTTCTCTTGTGGCAGAGATCCAGCCTTTGGACCGTCTCTGCCTCCAGGGATGCCTGCGCAACCCCATCCCTATAAATCCCAGTGGCGGAGGGTCGGGTGCTCTGGACCCAGTATCAGTGGTTTGGGAGGGGAGACAGTATAAATAGCTGGCGTGCACATACTCTGGAGGAGCAGCAGGGGAGGGAGGGAAGGAGGGGGAGCTGAAGTGTTGGGCCCCAGCTGTGAACTCCTCTTGTTTTTGTTTTAGGGTAATTAATGTTCCCTTGAATAGAGCCAGGGCATGGGCTCCTGTTTCTGCAGCTTTCAATGCTATCACCAGCCCTTATTGGACTGGGCTGGGAGCGGCGGGGGGAGGTTTGTATTTCCTGCCATCCCCATTAAATGAGGTAATGCGAGCGCGGGGCCGGGGGCTTCGGGGGGCTGCAGGCAAGGGCACAGCCCGGGGGGAACCCACCGAAATCCCCGACCACCGCCGGCCGNACCCCCCATCCCGCCGCCCCTCTGCCCGCTCCCCTCTCCCACCCTGAGCTCCCCTCACGCCTGAATTAGATACGTTCCCCCCGCGCTCCCAGACGTCTCCATCCCCTCGTCCCCTGACAGAGCAATCATTTATCAAGTTGTTTCACGCGTTGTCGGGGAGGGGGGCCCCGGGGGACGGGGGTTTGTTTCGTCCCTTTGTTGGAGCTCCACAGGACGGTCCAGCTTAGTCTCCAGCCAACTGCTGAGAGTTGCCGGAGTCCGGGAGCAAATGTTAAAGGGGCTGCCTTTCATCTGCGGGCTGATCCTGCTGCCTTTTCATTTTATTCTTCCCAGCTTCTGGGATGTTACTTGCTTACACGCCCCCACACCCACCCCGCTATCATTCCGCATGCATGTTTTTTGAGCGAGCAGGAGCTTATTTTCCATGTGCTCCTCTCTTCTCCCCCCCTCGGCAGCTTCTCCTGTCACCAACCCACTCAGCCTCTGGGAGGTTGGGTTTTTTTTTAATATACCACTGGCCTTTTTCTCATCCTTGAATGTAAGATATCATAAGCCAAATTCGGTTAAAGGCAAGTCCTGCTCGTGTAGCCCATCTCTTCCTTGCACGCACTTTGGTGTATTGTGAGCTTTAATGCCCTCTCTCTGTGCTTGGGAAATGAATCATAGAATCATTTAGGCTGGAAAAGACCTTTGGGATCATCGAGTCCAACCATCTACCCTACTCTACAATGTTCTCCCCTACACCATATCCCCCAACACCACATCTAAACGACTCCTAAACACACCCAAGGATGGTGACTCAACCACCTCCCTGGGCAGCCTATTCCAATGCCTGACTACTCTTTCTGTGAAAAACTCTTTCCTAATGTGGAGTTTAAACCTACCCTGTTATAGCTTGATGAGTAACTACCTAGAGCATACCACCATCAAAATACAGTATTAAAAAAAAAAGAAAAAAAGAAGAGACTTTCAGACTTTTTGGCAAAAGAACTAAGTCACGCTGTAGAAAAAAGAAATATTTCGAGAGCTCTTGTGCTTTAATCGCTCTTGTGCTTTCCACATGTAGGGCTGGAAGGCAGATGATCTGGTTTTTATTGCCAACTGCCCGTGCTCACCCAGGAAGGTTGTGGTGGGTTCACCTAACCCCTCTGCACCTCACCGTGGTTAAAAAATACAGTATTAATGCTGGCCGGCTCCCGGGAATCCCGCCTGCCTGCACTCATTAACCAGCTGATAATTCCCTTAGGATTCCTGGGTGGAAGGAAACATGGAAATACAAACCGCGTTAAAGCAGGGATGTCCACCTGCACCCCAAAGCAAAGTTCTTAGTTACCTGCTTGGGAATGGCTGAATAACGAGCGGGTAGCCTGAGGAGCTGTGAGTCCAAACACACTATTTCCTTCATTTACCAAAACGTATACAAAGAGCTTGCAAATCTTATGGCTGTGTTTATTTTTGGACAACTATAGTTAGTTACAGTACATTTTCTGGCAAGCTACTGAGATTGTCCTCTGTGCACGAGCATTTCCCAGCTATAGCTTGTTGTAGTTCTTAAAGGATGGACAGATCTTCAGGGTCAAAATAAATAAATAAATAGAAATCCTACTTGCTTAGCAGCTAAGTAGCCATTGTAAATTCCACACATTTCACAGCAGAGAGGGCAGGAGCTGCCCAAGATCTGATGTATTCCTCTCACCACCTTGCCTTCATAACTCTTCCTTGTGGAGGAGAGCTGGATTCATTTGCTTCCCAAGTCAATCAACAGAGTTCATGAGTCAGCCAAGGGAATGCTGAAAAGCAAGAGGGTATGCTCCTGCCCCCAGGAACTGATTAAGCTGCCTCTTAATTGTTCCCAGATTCTATTATCCCTGAAGAGACGGAGCAGCACCAGCACCAGCCAGCTTGTTGACAACATCCACTCCATACAGCCTACCTCATCAGACATACAGAAATTTGCATTTTTGCAAACCACGGAGCTGTTGAGACTACAATAGTTAGGCTGTTAAAAAGGAAAAAAGATAAGTCTTACAGACGTCTATCAGAAAAATCACGTCTTCTGAGTCAGGGTTGTATATCCTATAATTTTGAGTCTGTTGGTAATCCCACAGCCAGAAAGCCATCTCATACCACGACAGTTCAGACCTCCAGTCAGTACGATACTCTGCACGTCTCCGACTCAGACAAATCCCTCTCTTCACATTCTCTACCAGTGCTCACTTTTTTTTTTCCCCCTGTTCCCTCCTGTCCTTACCCAAATGAGGACACCCCAAGCTTCATTTCATTCTTCACTCATTAAGTGGAGTATTTTGGTTTTTACACTGCCACACGGCTTCACTTATTACTACTTCTTTCATATCACCAGTGCAGACTGTTGACCCTCCCTAACAGTTCAGGTGACAGCGTGTGAAGAAGGAAAAACTACTTTTAGGACTGTAAAAACGACCTGGGGTCCGTCTCATTATTCAAACCCTTCGTAGTAGTTATTAAATGAGTAATCACATACATCTCCATTACACTTCATTCAGTACACGGGAGTGTGAGACTAGGAAGTAAAGACAGCTGTTCAATATTGATTTTTATCCTTCTTATTCTTTATGTATCCCTATGGCTAATTTGCTACATCATTTCTAAGCCCAGCCACCAAATAAGCTATTAATCGCTTCATAGACCTTTTGCTGTGGTGGCGTCCACATAGTATCTCAATCCAATAAGCATTAATTCTTTTCTCAACCTATTTACAAGTTAATGATTTTTAATCTAATTTGACAACAAGAAATTGCAGGGAGGGGAAAAAAAAAAAAAAAGGCCAATACTAGCAAAATTCACTATTCCATTTAAGCATCCAGTGGCTGCACCTCTATTTGAGATTGCTCCCCACCCCCAAAAAGAATCCCACAAGCCTCACGCTTGGCATTTTTATGGCAGCATTTAAAATACAACAGAGATTTAATTGTTATTTTTCCCAGGACTACAAGAAGTAGTAGGTAGCAGTACACCCCAGAGGCAGGGAAAGCAAGGGAGAGAAAGGTGCCTCCACCAAAGCCGCTCAGGGAACCTGCAGCAGAGGCTGGCTCTTCCCTGCAGCACCGTGACTCATTTCAACTTGAGCACTGAGCTCTTGGGCACTTTCTAAAGCTAAAAGTTTGGCAACACAGTTAAGATAGCTTCAGGGGGTTTGGTGCTGAGCCAGAAATGCCACAGAGCACTACTGAGGACAAACTCCCCCTGCCATTTTTAACGCACCTCTCCAGTTTAGCCCTGGGCTGGCTGGCATCCCTGAAAGGTCCTCAGCTGGATAATTCAGTGAACAAAGAACACACTCATATCTAGATCACCTGGATGACCAGCAGCCAGGAATGGAGGTGTATGGAAGGAACCAGGGCCCCAAGCTGGAGCTCTGCAGCACAAATAGGGGGTGAAGGAGCCTTTGCCCTCTGTGCTTCAGCCAACGCAGGAACTTGTGGGGCCTGTCCGTGATGTGATCTGGGGCCTCATTCCGGTCTCCCTTAGCTTCACCTATGCTCTTTCCCAGCACCCACAATAGCTCACAAACAGCTGTATTGCCAACAGCTGGAAGGGGGAACATACGTCCAGAGCTGCTTCAGAGGAGAGCACTGCCACAAAATTCATGTGGTGGGAATACACCTTCAAGAGCGTAAAGCCGGGTCAAAGATGAAGGTTTCTTGTGAGAAGTGGGACATAAGCAACTCACCCAGAGCCATAAGCCAGTCTGGGTCTCTGCAACAGAGATGAGTGCCAAGACTGAACATGCAACGCCGCATCAGTACGTTTTTGTTGGCAAAACCCATCCTTATTCCTCTATTCCTACACCTCTTCCACACATTTGAGGGCTTCATTGTAAGCCAGACAACCAAAATACTTTCATTTAAAAACTGAAAGTCCAAAATTTAGCTTCTGAAGCCTGGATCATTTCTGGGTTTCAAGCATAACTCCACGAAGTTGAGCTCGTGGGTGAAAAGGGGCTGTGATCTCTTCGCTTAGGAGCAACAGTAAAAGAAGGAAGAGCCAAGGACCTCACACCCGCCTTCCCGCTGGCGAGACCTACACGGCACTACACCCTCACTTAGCCAAAAGACAGCCTTTCCTCTCCCGCAGCGGCTCCGGTCTCTCACGTCTTGCCCACCTTTAAACTCCTTCAGCAAATGAGGTGAGAACCACACAGCTAACAGCTTCCTTCGGTGCGCCGCCTTGATTTATACTCTCAGCACCATCTGCCCTACAGAGCGAGCGCTGCCATTCTCCCATGGAAAAAGCATATGACCCTGTAATTAAAACCAACCATCATCTGCAGGTACAAGGCGATGCATTAAAGGTTGCACAGACAACTGTAAATCTACAGTTTCCTGTCAAGTAATTGACTTTGTAATCATTTAGTATCGGTTTCAACACAGAAAACAATAATGCACAATAAACCCTTCACTACCACGGCACGGCAGCGGTTTGAAGCAGACACCTTCTCTGCCACCACTACCACTTGAGATCAAGTACAAATTACATTAGCAGGCAAGCAGAGAACACTGCTCTTTGAAGCCCTCACTGCAGGACAGAAACATTGAAAAGCACGCAGGAACAGCCCTGTTTTATGGGCAGCCTGCCCAAAGGCAAGCAGTTAAAAGTGGGGATTTCTCCCCCCACAGAGCTAATAGCTCTTCAACCGGTTACACTATGGTTAGCGGTTGGATTTTCATGGTATAGCTATTGCTCACACCTGCCCTGTTAAGAAGTTTGGGATTCAGCTTCTAGCTAGTGACATTTGCTGTATTTACAACAGCACTGAGGGTGAAGCATTATGAACGTTAGCCAATATTTTCATTATTAAAATATTAGAGTCAAAAAATGAGGTTTAAGTTTGATGTCTCCTCTGAGCCGGTGCACTCAGTTTCTCCTCTCCATCATCCATAGAGAGAGAGAGAGCACCTTCAGAGTGATTAATTCGGCTCTAAAATAGACTCCTCTCATCTCTCAAAGATCAATTTCTTTCCACTGACAGTGATGAACCCCTGCACGATCAGTCTGACATGACAGTCCACTTTGAACACTAAATTATTCTTGCCCCTTTTCTCATCCCCACTGCTTGTTCCAGCTCCTACACCATGGTATGGCCGGCACAACTGTTTGCTGGGCCACTCTATGAGCCAGCTCATAAAACTAATCCAGGCAAAAAATAACTGGAGGGAAGGGGAGTTGAGGTGTTTAGCTTTTCCTTTTTTTTTTATCCAGCAGCCAGATCAGCACCCTGACCTATTTCAGTGTGTCCCCACAAAGAATTGTGCTGCATACCTGAGAAAGCGCTGCTAGGGATGCAGGGACTGGACAGTCACCTAAGGTTTTTGGGTACGTACATGTAGATGAAATAAGCTAGGTTTTAAAAAACCCCAAAGGCCAGAACTCTTGGGCTATCTGGTCTCAGTAATAATAAAAAGAATATCTTCCTGCCTGGTGTAAGGCGTCTCTGGCACAGCAACAGCTGCTATTTTGTCTGTTCCTTACCCACAGGTCCCATTTGGAGCGCTTGCATAATGACTCCTGAAGTAAGGTATCAGTGCACAGGCAACAGCCATCCCTCAAAGGCAAACTAATCCCTACAGAATGAGAAAAAGAACTGGCACTTTCCAACCTTGTCTTATTAGTCACAGTTCAAGTGGAGTTTCAAAAAAAACACCGGCAAAAGGTGCATCCCTGCCTCAGAACTAAGCACCCTTGTTTCCCAGCTACCCTTCTGCCCAAGCTGAATTCCAGCAAACAGTTTTAGACTGTGCATTGCTAAATGTTCTCTTAAAACAAGTCTTGTGACAATTCTGCTCTCTTTTTTGGAGGGTGGGAAAAGGGAAGAGAACCAAGAAAAGCATTATGCGTTCTTCGACCGTGGTTAACCTGACCTACTGTTGGAGACAGCCTCAATCCAAGCAAGGGGTTGGACTAGAGACTTTCAGAGGTTCCTTCTGACTATATATTTTTGCGATTCTATTTTGGGGTTTCCTTGTCAGTCTTTCCTGAAATCAAGTCTTGATTGGCTTTCCCTTCACAATGGTCTTCGCAGATCATTTACGACCTTCAAGGTCTTAGCCTCAGTTTAGCACCACCTCTCTCTGTTCAGATCCCTTCTTTCACTCTGTTCTCCATGTAGGACATAGGAAAAAAACAGGTGCTCACCAAGAACAATCGGGAAAAGCAACAAGCAAAGCCATTACACTCGGGGTAGGACACCAGGGTGGTGATACTCCACCCATCATGACCACAGGAATGTGATGAGCAAGCATTTGGGGTTGGATGCATGTGTTTATATAAATGCTAAGCGGTCCACACAAAGGTATGGTTGAGTAATATTCAACACACCTTGGACCTTTTGATGGAAGAAGGAGGCATTAATGTACGCAGGCTAAAATTAAACTGTGTCCAAGCTGCTGCAGGTGCCACTCTCCATCCCACTGCTGATTACATCCATGAATAAGTAGAAAAATAAATCAGGGAAATCAGGATGGTTCCTTACTTCCTAGCTAAAAGGGAAAGGGCAGCCGAGGAGAGGATTCCTCCTCTTCAGTTGCAAAAGAGCAAGCCGCTCTTCTGGTGCCACAGGGCTGACCTCATACACCCATCCTACAGGGGGAGGAATGGAGACTCTCACTTGCCCTCTCTCTGGGCAAGAGTCCCAGGCTACAAATAAAAGGTTTTATTTGGCAGCTGGGTATTCGTCCTACAAGAAGGCTCTACCCTAGGTAATGTCAAGCATCTGCCTGTTAACCAGGAAACATCACAGAAGAAAACATCACCCTTGTTCATTTGCTCCTCTACTTCTAAGGAACCCAGAAACATCCTCCTGCAGTTCAGCATCCCCTACCCATCCCCTGCTCCTCATCCTGCCTGTGCCAGGCCACCAGGCTACGCCAGGGCTCACACGCAATGTGATTACTTTTGTGCACCATAGCCAGCTAACTCCTCAGCACCCTCTGAGGCGCATCCTCTTGGCTCAACTGGGTATAACCCTGCCAATTTTTGTGGGTGGCAGTGGGGAAACAAGCACTCCAAAAAAGAGAAATTGGGGAACTTGCAGAGCCCCTGCCATTTGTTTAGCTCAGACACAACTTCAAGCACTGCTGTAATTGTCTAGAAATCAAACAAGTGGTTGATAGCACCAATTAACACCTTCCAGCATAACAATACCTTCATCTCATCTCTCCCCATTCTCTCAACAGCTTAACATATTGGCACTCGGAATGACTTCTCTCCCAGACAGCAGACAAACAGTAATATGGAGGGGAGCAAGGAATTAAGGTGTACACAGTGCCCTAGCATGAGAAAAGAGGCAGCGCACAGCACTAGCAGTTATAAAATTTTATATTAGAATAAAAAATTCAGGAGTTGACCTGAGACTGACTCAGACTCAAAACACTTTTTGTTAATAACTACAAGCTGGGAAGATTTTTTTAGACTGACTTTTCACCAAAGAATACGGTGCACTCTTCACAGAGGGGGACGTACTCATATGAGCTATTTCATNAAAAAAAAAAAATCTTCCATTTTTTTCAGACTAAGGAAGCAATAAAGATAAATTCTTATGCTTAAGTTACCTCTTCAGCTTCTTGTGTAAAGTTAAGCTTGCAGGCTCAAGCACATGCAACAGTTTTGCATTACAGGAGCACGCAAGACCGTTTCTACGGCATTGCATATTCAACATACAGATTGGGTACCACATGGAGCAGCAGCTCCAGCTAACGAACAGGGGATATCCCAACGATAAAACCTGGGTTTCAGACGAGACACTCTTTTCTGCGGTTACAGCGTAAATCTGGAGTACATCGACATGAACCCGCTGGACGCGCTCCAAATTTACACCGCTGTGACTGAATACAGCATTATGTCTGACAGGGAGAGGAGAGGGGCAAAGGCTTCTGTTTTATTCAATACACTGTTTTATTAAAGTAATAGGACTGTGGATGTGAGATCGCTGGGGTTTAAAGCGAAGCCGAGTTTGCCGACAGGCAACATCTACTAGATCAGCAGCTACAAACAGAATAAAGTGAAAGGCTTCTGGATTCAGAGCTGGGTTGGTTGGTGTTATTTATTTTTTTTTTCCCCCCCAACAGAACTTGTGCTACCATTTAAAACAATAATAATAATAAAAAAAAATTATCCTTGCCTGAAAAGAAGGCTAATTACCCTTCACGCTGACACTGCCCATCCACCTTAAGATTCAGCTGGAGGGATATAGCTGCAGCTCGGGCACATTCCCAACAGGGAGAGAAGCCTCAGGCTTTGCTCCTCACCGGAGTCCGGGAAGGATGCCGGCTGCTGGGAAAGGAGCAGTAATCCCAAACCGGCTCAGCCAGGCCGCCTTCCACCACACCCCAAGGGCCTTCGCCTCCAACATTGAAATGCTAATCTGATTTTGTAAACCCATAAACAAAAACAAAGAGGAGGACACAAGAGGTAAAAAGCCTCCCTGAACTCCAGCCCCAAACCCGAATCTCCGGCATTCAGGCTCTGTCCTGTGGAGCATGATTTTACCCACAGGAGTGGGTCCCGCAAGCTCCCATATCAAAATTGCTGGCAGGCAGCATCTTTATGGTCAGATGCATTTAAATGGCCACTTCCACCACATGCTAGAATATCCTTTGTTTCTGAAATCTCCTCAGAAAATAGGTTTTTATTGCAACAACAGACCAGGCACAGACCTGCTACAGCCTTACTTACTGCCCTTTAACAACAGGACACCATCAAATATTAATAATGCTAAAAACTAACTGGCTTCTGCAGCTGGGCTCAGTCTTGACCCTGCATATGCTGAACGCACACTTTCCCTGTCTCCCCCCAAAACCCACCCTTTTGAGATCCATGCCTGCCCACTCGCACACAAAATGGGGGCAGCACCATCCCAGAGACCCCAGCTAGGAGTTGGAGTTGGGTACCTGGGTCTGCCACAGGTTGCCATGGGGCAGCTGGTGAGGAGAACAGGTCCAATGCCTTCCCTTGGAAGGGGAGATGCTAAATCATGGAATCATAGAATCATCTAGGTTGGAAGGGACCTTCAAGATCATCTAGTCCAACCTAACTCTGACAAAAAACCCCAAAAAACTACCATCATTAAACCATGTCCCCCAGCACCGTGTCAACCCGTCTTTTGAACACCTCCAGGGATGGTGCCTCAACCACTTCCCTGGGCAGCCCATTCCAAGGCTTGATAACCCTTCCAGTGTAAGAATTTTTCCTAATATCCAACCTGAGCCTCCCCTGGCGCAACTTGAGGCCATTTCCTCTAGTCCTGTCGTCTCAGGGATCAACAGGGACTCACGATCCCAAGGCTTACTGGCCCTTCTCTTTGCTTTCTCTGCTCTTCTTTCAAACCCTGTCAGCATACCCATGTCTGTAGAGAGTCAACACGGGGGGATCATTTCTCACCAGCGAATGCTCCCTACCGGATGGAGCACCACAACCACCTAATTACCCTGAAAGCTGCCCTTTTGTTTCCCATCCTCCTGGTTTTCTTCTGTCTCCTGACCTGTTTTAGCAGGCATTTCGGGGCTGCCTGTCATGTGGAAGCCAGGTTTTAAAGACAAAGCGGCAGCAGCTCAGATATTTATCCCTCCGATCGACTGACTCCGAGGGCACGGCTGCTACCACCGATATTCAGGGGAGAAGAGGGCAGATCCAGCAACACGGACCGTGGGTAAGGGGAAAGCTGTTCTGCACGGAGCAGCAGCAATTCCTTACTCGGGTAGTGGAAGCCAGCCGTGGTTAACTTAGGCCAGAAGGTCCAAGGGCTCTTCTCTGCCAAGTTTAGTCTTCAATGACAGTGAAATGTGCTTAATTTGACAGTTTCATTTTAACATGTATGGGCAAAGTCTAGAAGGAGACGGTGGCAACAGCAAGGGAACAGAGTTAGATTATTATAAGGTAGCTTTCCTCTTACCTCAACCCAGTGCTCAGTACTAAAAATGGATAAAAAAATAATTATAAATGTTGACTCTTCACCCTAGCAATGAAGTAATAGAAAATAGAGTGTCTTCTGTGTCCTCCTTAAACTATAGCAGATATACTTGTATTCCTCTGAGAGTGCACAAAATAGAGTTCCTCAATCAGCCACTGAAATAGTAGAGAGAATTAGTTGGTCAACAAGGAGTTTAATTAGTGGAATCCTGTCAAATGCATGGGGACAACCTGGCTCATTTGGGGCTGTGTGCCCCAAACACACAGGGATGTGTGGGGACGCTTCAAAGGCACAGGAGAACATCTGATCTCTGCTTGACTGTTTCTCCCGAAGAACCATGAAGTGCATCTTTCTTAGCTAATACTTTGCTCTTCATTAGGTGACACAGAGCCATCCGCTGGTGTACAACACATGCCTGGGCACCAGCTTCCATAAGCCCAGTGCATTCTCTAGGCTATGTGGGGACAGGATTTGTTGGTAGAGCATTGCCAGACGTACTGATCACATACCGGGTAGGCCAAACGCCAGCTAAACTAGAGGGTATAATAGCCTGTTATCTTCTCCTCTCCAGGCTCTCGAGAAGAAAAGACCATCTTGGCAGTCCAGCACTGGCCACTTCATGACCATCACCCCCTTCTGCTCATAGTCCCCACATTGGGGAAGCCACCCTCTCCATTTCACACAAGTGCACCCCAGGCACGCAGGGCAGTGAAGGGTTAATTTAATTAGTTCTGTGTGTGCTCAAAGAATTACAGGCAACTTCATTTAATTATTAAGTAGCCAATCAGGTAATCTCTGTATCTGATTAGCACACTAATGAAATAATGTCTTCCAGTTCAAAGCTGTCATTCCAATCAGGAGACAGCCCTTCAGCTAGAAGGAAAAGCTGGCCAGGTTTCCATGGGCTGAAGGCTTTTTGGATGTTGGAGAGGGGATGGGAGCAGGGAGTGGAAACCTTTCCGCCTTCTCTCTCGTTGTCCCTGCCTCTGGACGGAACAGCGTGGTTCCCCCTTCCAGAGAGGTGAGAGCGTTGCCTCCAGAGAGGCTCCCCGATGCTCCAGGCAAGCATCCTGTGTCACCACCACCTCACGTCCCTTCTCTTGCCCTCCCAGACGCCCAGGAAGGCTCCAGTCGACCAGAGCCCAGAGAGCGCCAGGCTGTTAGTATATCGCCTAGGCACTGCCAACGGAGAGATCTGCTAAATATGTGGGGCATGACTCTGCTATGGTCCACATGGGAGAAGAGCCACACAGCAAAGCCATTAAAGCACTAAGGGGAAGCCAGAAACCCTCCTCCCTCCCCCACGCCGTGCTCTGCTCCTGTGTCATATGCAGTTATTTCCAGCCTGGGGAAAAGTGCAAGGCGGCAGCTGTCACACGAGGCAAGGACTTGCCCCTTTTAAACAGGGATTTCAGGACTAAATGACCCATTACAATTAACACAGCTGCAAGAACTGGGACACTTCCACACAGAGAGGGGCTTTGGGAGCCGGGGAGGAAAAGGAGGAGGAAAGCAGGGGGTCAGGATCATACTTCCAAGACCTGGTGTTGAGTCTCCCACCCCTCCGCTTTTAAAGTATTAGCTCAGCTGTCCTCTTCCAACCGCTACCACCCAGCGAGGCAGCGGAGACAGGGCGCTCAGCCCAGCCCAAGCCCACCACACCACCTCCTCCATCAGCTTCTTACTTCTACGACTGCTCCTGCTCAGACTCGGCTCGGAAACTCCCTCTCCAGAAGAGCAGCACTGGCTACTCTCCTATGCTTTTGCCTAACTGCCCACATGCTAACTTTTAATAAGCTTTAATAAGCCCAGGGTTATCAGAGGAGCTGCAGCAGGATGTGGTTCAGCATCCATCCCATCATCCGAGGAGCCGGAGACAGATGTTGCTGTCCAAGCTCAAGCCTGTGCTGCTGCATCTGGTTACTCCTCTACGTCCTCCACTGCGGGTTTAAATGCTAACTCAGCTCCGAGTGCCGCAGCTGCCAGCACCGCCTTTGCGACGCCGGGCGGGCATTCCCATTTCCGAGCGCTGGGATCACCTTCCCGGTGACGCTTCCACTCCACCGGTGCATTTCCCAGGAAGGGAGAGCGGAGCCTCAAGGATGCTCACACCGCGCGGCTGAAAGCGAACACAGAGAGAATCCCAAGAGGAAGCAGAAAAATTGCGAGCAGTCCCCAGCCGGCCAGCCAGCCAGCTGGCTTTCTATGAGAACGCTGAAGTGTTGACACTTTTTGTTGACCCTTTTTTTCCTGAGCATACCCCATGAAACAAGAAACAGCGCTGCTGAGAGGGAAGACGTATCTCCCTCTCTTCTCTCTGCTGACTGCAGCCATTCCAAATGAAGGAAACCGGTTGGATCAAGAAATTCAGGCTTGGACAGCACAATGAAGCATCCACTAATAATCAATCCCTTCACAGCAGCCTTCCTGCCAACTGGCTACGGACTAGGCAATGATTATAAATTGTAGTTACTCCTCCAAGGAAAAACAACACAACATCATATGGCGGTCCATGCTCATCCTTTAATTCTGAAACCAGTCCCGCTTACTAAAATAAAAAGACAAGTCTTTCTAACTGCCTGTCCTGAAAAAAAACTCAGCCCTGAAATCCCAAGCTAGGTTCCTCCCAGCTTGTGCTTCGCTATTCACACACACATTAAAAAAACCCTCCAAAATTGATAAAACTCCTATCCTCAAGTTAGGAGAAAGTGCTAAAAATGCCGAGAGGGGGAGTTTATTGGCTACCGAGATATTATTGTTACCCCTGTACGTCTGGCATCCCGCTGCCTCAGGACGGGCACACGGGAGAACCTGCCGAGGTAGAGCAGCTCCAACACTGATTAACCAGCACGCAGATGCAATTCCAGCCCGACTTAAGCGCAAGCGGCTGAAGCGGCCACCTGGGGACCCGCATTCCTTGACAGCTCCGCCGCCCTGCACATTCCAGCCCCCTCATCCCCCCAGCCCTGAAACCAGGTCAGGGAGGCACACAGCATGACCTGATCTCCACCTCTGATAGCACCAAGCCCTGTCCCATCCCCTCTTGCCACCCTCGCCACAGTTCAGGCCACATGCGCCGTCACACAACC
>VXAK01013199.1:1455-46735 GCA_013399435.1 Arenaria interpres | reverse complement strand
GAAAAAAAAAAAAAAAAAAGTATTTCAAAGTTTATGTCATAAAGTGTAGCATAATTCCTTCTTTTTCCACAAGATCTCACTCAAGTAACTCAGATTTAGTGTACAAATTAATAAAGTAACTCTGAAAGAAACAGTCCACACAGAGGTGAAAACCAAGAAAATGCTACAGTATTAAAACATATTTATCTTCTTATAGTCAAATAAACTGAGAATCACATATAAAGAAAAGTACACTTTGGTGAACATATAAGAGAATGAAACCCCTTATTTTGATTAAAAGTTAGATTATGAAATCTTTGGTAAATAAATAAAGCAGGATGAGACCTTCATCTTCATGCACATACCACCATGTGCATGAAAAACACATATCCAAAAGAAAAATTCCAAGGAAACAGTATTTCATTTTAAGAGGAATATTTTTGCTTTCTAGTCTGTTAATGTCTCTCTAGTTCCCATGTGCAGTCCTCCTAAATTAGCTATGAGGAGGGTCTCTGGACTCATTTGCATTGTAACTATTCCAGTTGAAACTGGAATCAGGCTTTGGAGGTAGAAACAAAACTGTTTTGAACCTCTAGTGAGATCAAAGGATTCCATTCAGCTATGACCTGGCCTAAACAATCACACTAACCTCTGGATTGCCCTGAATCCTGCTGATAGCTTAAGACAGTTGTCAATAGTTAAAGATCCACAGAGGAAAAAGTCCCTACAATTCTAAAAAACATTTTTCTTTCTTTTTTAGAAGGGGCTTTCAAGATGAGCAAGATGGAATTTCTTAGCTCTGAAACTAGTCAGTAAAAATCACTTTTCTAAGGTCCTATGGGAGGCTAGAAACCTCTCAAAAAGTAAAACCTGTAAATCACATAATTCATCAACCTAGCTTCTGCTCAAGAGATCATCTAAGGTTTGTTGCTTTTCTGAAGAACTCAAGAAATCCTACTGAGGAAATTTCCAACCTTTGAGTATGTGACATTATCATTATGTTCTCTCTTCATGTTTATTTACAGCATATACCACATTAATCAATTGCCAATACAAAGACTACAATTCAGAAGATCACCAGCTCACATAACTTCTGAGGTCAACCCACAGAGTCAAGCTCTGGCCAGTTATGCAATAGTAGGAACTGTACACATTATTGAATCAGTGTGAGAAAAGATCATTTACAGTACATATATCAACTGGCTACCTACAATATTCTGCTTGTTTTTCACAGATTAGGCTAGAATACAGCTTGCGCAGTACGAGTCTAATATTCCAGCCCCCTTTAAAAGCTTCTTTCTGCTGGCCTATTTTGAAATTCCTCAGGTTTGACAGTCAAAGGGAAGTCCAGAGAATATTTACATGGTTTTTCCTCTATAGTCAGAATAGCTTTACTCAGTGATTACAACCCGAGAACACCATAGACTGCAAAGTGGCAGAAAAGACCCAGCAGGAAGGTCTGAATGATCGCAGACAAGAACAGTGCTACTAAATGCATTCCAGATCATTCATATTGCTGATTCGTATTTCTTCCATAAAGAAATTTGACATGAGTACAGTTTATACAGCATTTCTGTCAAAAAATCAATCAAATCCATGCCTTTCAATTTAGAGACCGGGATATCATGTGGGACAGCGTCAGACGCTTTGCATAAATCCAGGTAGGTGACATCTGTGACACTGGTCTGCAGACTACTGGCCTGCAGAAGGTATGCAAGGGTAACAATTCTAATAATTAAAGTCTTAGGATTTTTAAATTGCTTACAACACACAGGTGAAAAATGGCTCACTCTTTCCTGACTGACACCTGTGACTTTCGGTAAAATACTACACCTTTCTTTTTCATCTTCTGCCATGGCACTAACACGGCTATGTTCCCACTGCAGTGAGGCAAACTATGACTGGTTTTACAACGGGAGTATTGTTAGTGCCAGCAAGACACCAGGAAAAAGGAAGAAAATGGCTAATAACTAACCTAATTCAGAGGGACTGGGGCAGCATGACTGTCTTCTGGAATGTCTGTCCTCAGTTTTGGTTGGTGGTCATGCTGATACTGAAAGGGATGGAGAGAAAGACAGTGAACTTCAAATTAAAATTATCCTATACTGTGCATCTTCATTTGTACAAAATGGATGGCCTTTAGCAGAATATTTTATGCTTAACTGTAGTGCTAAATACAAGGTGTTCACAAATGAAAATGACGCTCAAGTGTCCAGTCTTGTTACTGTTTTACTGTACAAGAACAGAGATAAAGCAGCAAAAAACCATGACAAGTTTTGCGTGTGCATATAGAATTCCTTTTTTAGCTCTATCATCCCTGAAGCAATATTTACTATGCAACACAGTTGGAAAAACAAAAAAAGCATTTGCTTACACAAGCTGTTCTTCAGAGCTTAACACAAACGCCTCTCTCAGTATGGTTGTGACATTGCTTGGACTTTAACAACATAGATGTTTGTGATGTTTTGTTGCCCCCTAGTGATGCCAGTTCATTTTTCCACTGCTTAGTTCTGTAAAAATTTTCATAAATGCCAGAGCTTCCTGTCTCCTGCCTTCAAAAAATTAAATCATAACTTAATTACTTCTACTCGGTGCTTGAATTGGATGAAAATGTACGGGTATTTCCGAATCCTCATAAGGAGCTGAATAGCAAGTTTACAGGAAAACTAGCACCAGCATAGTTGCCTTGCCCCAGTGAGTTTAAAGTCAGAGCTAAGATGGGGCAGTGTCTGTCACAATACAGGGCAAAAGCACCCAAGGACCTTCTCCTCAGTGCAGACACTAGTCATCTTACACAGTGGAAGGTTGTTGCTCTTGCACTATTCCTGAAAGCACTGAAAGTTGTGGCTTCCCATGTACAATGGCACACCACAGCAAACACCTACAGGAGCAGACAGTCAGCTACCAATCACAGATTCCCCATTTGTGCTATTAGTATAAGTTTTGTACTTAAGCATTACATTATTTTCAAATTAGCTGATCTTTTTGAAACCACTGAAGTATATGACTATTTTTCCAGCTGAGGTGATCTACATGTTGATAACAACTTCAAAACCCCAACCAGGTTCTAAAAGAGGAACTTAAGTTCCTTTTAATAAGAGTTTTGCAAATAGCTCTATTACTGGTTTATATCTGTTGCATTATTTTTATTGTGGTCTTTATAGCCTTTCATCTAAAATATACCTAAAAATACATGAAAGGAAGTGAAAGTGAAGGATCTTCTCCAGTGAAAGGAAGGTCAAAACCCAGCAGCTGGCCCTTGAAAACCTGCCTCTATAATACATGCCTCTTTTCCCCCTTATTGTTCTTCTTTCCAGTAACTTCCTGTTCTTGCATAAAAACCATGGCTATCTCACGTGTTTTCTAAAGGCTGAAATTAGAATGAACAGAGAGGGTGACTGTTGTTGCCAGATAGCAGAATACTGAGATAGCACAATGAGGAAACTAAAAACATAGGCTTTGTTTCTGTCCTCAATTTGAAAAATGTTTAAAGCAAGCAGGAAGAAGTAATGCAACTGTGACTAAAACTTAAATTTTTGTTCTTTTCCTGGAATCACTAGTCAAACTGTTACCTCTTGCCAAAGGACAGATGTGATCAATTCTCACACTTCTTGTTTTCAGCTGGGTAGTTGTTTCCATTCCAATTCTTTTAATCAGCTTTGCTGTGCATGTCTTTTTGCTTATGAGCTTACTCATATAATTATTTCTTCATTCATCCATTTCTTAATAGTAAAAAAGTGGGCAACTTGGAGCATGCTTTGAAGTTGGAATCCTAAAGAATTAGTTCCTATTTCTAGCTTTTTGAAAAGCCCAGAGATAAGCTATGTCTTCAGTACGATTACAATAATCAGAAAGTGCAGAACATATCATGTAACATTTTGAATAATGTGGAGATTTCAAAACTATTGGATAACTGAGGAAGTCGGGGATCAGTACCAGATGCACCTCATATAACCAAAAACTATACAAGGTTTGAATTTCATTATAAGACTTGCACTGACTTCAACCAAAAAAAAAATAAGCGACATATTACGTAAAAGCACGGTAAGCATTTTGTCACCTTCTCTACACAAGGAAGGTTTCTTAATCCTTTTTGGTCTTTATATTTCATTAATTGGATAAAAATAGAAAGAACTTTCCATCATACAGCCACATTTAGATCTGATGTAGATCATATCTGAGGCAAAACATAATATAAGCATTACCTACTGATTTCTGTTGTTATTGTTAAATAATAAAAAAGGTCATGAAATGCTACATAGTCTCGTTTAAAAAACTGCCTCATTGGACAATGCATTTGTTTTAAAATAATTTATTCCTCACTTGGCTCAGCAAATGTCGAATTCTGAAACAGATCTAGGCTAATTGAACATTTATGTTATTTTTTTAGATTAGCTATTTACCGTGTTTTGCATTCTTATGCAGTGTCTGTTTATCCTCTCAATGAGTCCAGCGCTTCACTATGGATGTTAGTAAATAAGCCTCCCTTCCATCCATGTCCTTTAGCGTACATTCCAAACGCAGATCAAGTCTAGAAGTAACTGGTTTAGTCACTGGGTGTCACTGTTGCAGCACTAAGAGCTCAGTTATTGTAGCTGGAAACAGGAGGCAAGTATACTTGTATGTATTTCATTCCTTCATTGTTATTAAAGGGTTGCATTCCTGCTCAGGTTGAAGTCAGTGTGACTTTTAGTATAGGTTCAGTATTTAGAATTGTTCAGGCCTGAGGACAATTTATGCTTTCAGGGGAGACTATACTACCAGTGGTTCTTCATTTAAATTTTAAAACTCTGTCTCTATTTTAATTTTAAAACGTGCCCTTTCTTAGTTCTTTGTTTCTGCTGCTCTGAGTTTTATTTCTGAATATATTTTAATATATACATAGTGCACATAATTCTGATACTACAGAATTTATATCTACACACATATATATACAAACCAGTACCAGAATTATATACATATTTATGTATATGTATGCACATATAATATCAACATAAGATTTCAAAAAACGTGCCAAAATAATTTTCTTGGTAAGTTCATATAAACATTAAATTTAAGGGATTAACTATTGCAAAAATAAAACATTTACCCTTTACTTTAAAAAGCCTGAGGGAAAACTAAACAGCAAGAGAAACACCAATCTACATGCTCCTCATTTTAAAAAAAGAATCACCTGAGCATGTGCATAAATAGCTTACAAAGTCTTACTTCTTTCAGGGGATTTTCTAAAACCCCTTGAAATGTATTACATCAGCACCAAAGTTATCAATTAGAAATATACTATCACAGTATTATTTAACTGTTTCCAGCTCTCATTAAATGAAACAAAACAAAATAGAATTTGATTTTAGATAGACAACCACAAAACAGGCAGAAATTCCTATTTATTGGTCTTTCTACTGATTTCTCAGAAAGCTGTGAGTATGTCCGTACTTCCTTTGTCTTGACAAGTTATGAATAGAAGTGAAAGTTATTTTCTCTATGGTGAATTTGAGTGGGAGACAGTAGTTATATAGGCTCCTAAAACAGAACCCAGGTCGCTTTCAGTGCCACTTTATATTTTTAATATGCCAGCTTTTCACAGGTTGAATCCTCCTCTATGGTATGGCTGGGGAATAAATAAAGAAGGTTCAGGAGATGCTCAAACCATGACATAAGGAACAACAACGGGACTTTCACACTATGCTCTCAGAAAAGTATTTTGAGAGTATGAGTAAGTAAAGGAGATGGCAATTAAGGACACCACCATCCATTGCCAGTTTTGGAAGTCCGAGCGGCTAGTATGAATGAAGCATTTACTAGCAGACATGCCAAACCCTGTATCCACTCCTCAGCCCCTGCTGCTGCAGTGTCAGACCTGCTTCCTTCTGTTCACCCCACCTCAACGCTGTGCCATATCCTCTTGCCAAGACTGGCTCCCAGCATCCTTGCCCCAGTTCTCATTTCTGTTCTATTACCTGCTGACTCCTAATGTCTAAACCAGACATTGGAAGGCAATCCGAGCACATAAGGAGGAAACCTGTTTCCCAACCCTACTGGGCTGCTAAAAAGAAAACAAAGCATTACCAACAACTTCTCTGATCAAGACCTGCACTCCCTGGGGCTAGCTGCTTCCTCACCAGCTCACTGGCTTGCAGCCGGCCATGTGTTTATTTGGAGAGGATGAGACTTCTCTAGGAGATACAGAGAGAGCAGAAGTGTGAAATGTCACATAAGCTTTGGCTGTGTTCAGCTGCTACGTAATATCTAAGACACCTCTAAGCTCAATAAGCTCTTAAAGTGTTCTCACGATGAGTCATTAGACAACCAAAACCAGCCAGTTCCTGTGACGATTATTGCAGTACAAATGCTTACGAAAGAATGGAGGACAATTATTTACACACTCTTCATAACTCCTACAAGGCACAGAACAATTGTCTGCCCTTTGTCATGTTCCTGCTCTCCGAGAAGCTGGGTACAATTCATGTTTCTTTCCTGGATGACAGAACACTAATTCATCTTCAGCAAAGCCCATGCTGCATAGCAGTGAGGAAAAAAAATCATCTTATTCTTCCAGTATTATTACATTTTTTTTTCCAGTAATAGAGAATAAGTGATGAATAATGAGCAGATTAGACACAATTAGGAAGTCTAAATATCAGTCTATACTTCAAGAAACGGGTAAGTACTGGATTTGAACTGTAAAAACCAAAGCATGTTCAAAGTCCAGTATCATATCGTTTCAAAGCTCATCAGTCAAGAGAAGACTACGCCAAGCAGAGTATTTTGTATGCTGTAATACTGAAACTCATGAAGTAATACTACCAAGTTGCATGTCACAGGTCCTGTGAGACTGCCCTGTGTGGGAGACCCCCTCCAAAATCATCAGGTAAGAGTTCCCTTAGATGACTGCTATACATCAAACTATTCACTGGTGACATTATTTGTTCCTTTCTTTAGTAGCAAGATGACTTCAACTAGTACGCTAGATTCAAAATATCTTATGTGCAACAGTTTCATGGCACAAACACAAAACAAAAAACCAGAACAGATCCTTCACAAGATTGCCGGTCTCAGGAGATGGGAAACGGAACATAATGCCTTTCACAAGGGTTTTCTGTTTGGACATAATCTTTTCAAAATGAAGAGTAAACATCTGGGATGCTGACCAGCCAAAATCATTTAAGTGCATGCCTAACTCTAAACACATAATTAATAACAGTAGAATAAGGAAGTACTTTCAAAAGGACAAAAACACAAAGCAGGTTGCTATAGAAAATTATACTTACTGCTGTATTCTTGTCCCATCTAGCAAGTTCAGACAGCTTGGTCTGGTCAGTAAATGGATGAATGAATCAATTGAAACTGCATCCAGAATAGTTCTTTAATAGAACGCAATTAATTACAGCTCATGTGAAATATTTACCTATAGCACTATCAGCGGACAAATCAGATAGGAAACTGACAGTGCAATCTCTGGAAGATTGACAAGGATGTAATGATCCTGTTTCACTCATGAGAAAAGACAGCATTTATAGGTTCTTCATGGGGACCGAGTACATCCTTAGTCCAGCATTATCCAAAACAGTTGTTCAGAATACTCACAAGAGTTATATTTACAGTATGTGGCTTCTATGGAAAAATTCAAATTTAATTTCTATAAAATCCTAGTTTGTCAAGTGGCAATTTTTTAAATGGCAAGAATCTCCCACTGTAATGTTCTGATCATATAAACAGATTTTTCATAATCACTATGAATGACAATATAGAATCAAACCCCACCATCACACTTCTGGATGCTTCTCTAAACCAAATATACCAGAGGTATGCTTTTACAGATGAGATTTCCCTATGATGCTGATTTTGTGAAGCTTTTTAATAATGCATCTTTTTCATTAAACATCATTGTGAACCTGATCAAGGGTTGAAGTCTCTCTCCACCTTCCCTGAATTAGCCCATTTTAATAAGAAAACAAGCGGAGAAGGAGGATTTTTCATAAAGCTCATGTGCTGTTGGTAAAAGATTAAGAATTACTCTATATTTTCCTTTGATCCTCTGCAATCTCTTTCCAGCACCATATAAATCTCCTCTAGATTCTGGCAGAAGCCTGACAGCTTATTTGATTTCTTTATAGCGTGTGGGATAGCAAGGGTGATATTTTTTGCTTCCTTACACTACAGGGTAACAAAACCTGCCCAGAGCCAAGACACTATAATACACACACCCTCCTCTAATGCACTGGATAACTATTTTAATGGAAGCACATCAATTTCTTTCACAGAATAATCGTTATACCAACAAGTTGCAATTGCTTACACCTGTGTTTCAAGGAAGCTTCTAATACAAACTACTTGCAATAGTTCAAACACTGAAAGAGTTTCCTCTTGATAACTAAATGTAAGCTGAACAAAGGTTTCTTACAGTCACCAAAGTGCTCTGTTGGACCATATTTAATTAAGGATATTTAAATAGTCCCCCCAACAGAATTTTTTCCCCCCAGTACTCTTTTTTAAATTTTATTGCTGAAATGGACGATTTATCGGTGCAAGATGCCTGTTTATGGTAGCTTTTCATCATATCTAGAAATTCACATAAGATTTGATCAAATTAATTTTTCCTTCAAATATTTTGTAATCATATAAAAATAAACAACAAAATCACTTATACAAAAATACTGTAATTATTTAAGTAGAATAAGCAGCTAACTTGGAAGCCATTTGCAAAAGAGAATACGTTCCTATTAGGTTGATTGAAAGATTTCCAATTTCAGATCTTTTTGATGGAAAACTAGGATTTTATTATATAATTCCCTCCTTCTCCCCTGCCTGAAATTCTGGAATACACTGACGTGCATTGATTTCAGCTAGGAATGAAAATTAAGAGAAAAGCCATATATTCAGAGAGACACATTCTGAATACCAACTTCACTTAAGGCAGCTCTGTTAATTCTGTTGTTTCTTCCTGTTTCATTTCACAAAAACTAGTTGCGAAGTAATCTCTTGTCCATTGTGCAGATGGGTCAGAATCCAAACTGGGCTAAAATGATCAGCCAGTCTGTGTGATCTTCAAAGCAGAATATCTCAAGTTAATCTTTCTTAGCCACCATTTGCACCACAACCAGACTCTTGCTGGTAAAATTCAACTTAATGGGGCACATCAACTAAGTCTGGAAGACTGGCGCTTGTCTCAGCAGGTCAGTTCAGCAAAGGGAATGCCAACTAAGGAAGCATAATGAATAGTTGAGCAAGTCAATTGAGAAAAGCAAGAAAACTAATTGTGAAATAAAGTGTGAAATTGTAAGCTAACTGGCACCATTTTTTGCCTGCGAAGTAAAGGTTATCACTTCCAGCAATGAGAGCTTGTGTTCTAATACAACTGTCTTTATGAACTGAGATACAACCTTGATCTACTGTGCAGAAATACAGCAGTCCACTAGTACATGTGTTTCATGTCATGATTCTCTTGCACATAAATGTTTGAATATGTATGGTTGGGTTAATGTTCATTCAAAAATAAAAGGGCATACCAGACACAAAATGTGAGTTCTTTCAAGTCTGAATAACTCGTGCTAACTATCTTTTCTTGTTAAATGCCCACTTCTGTACAAGTAGTTCTGTGCTTCTGGGTTCCTGTATAGACCACACACGCCAGGTAAACACGTGGAAGAGCATTGTTGCAAGACATTGAACACTGTGAAGAATTCAACACACTCTCCTCTGGGACACCGTGGAGATTGCGGTATCATTCTGTACTTTGAAAGATATCACATGTCTGTAGCATATGAAATATTGTGGGGATTGAGCTATAATAGTATGCAGTGTATTTCCTACTCGGTCAGCAGAGAAAAACTTCAAGTTTTGAGAATGGATCACTCTCAGAAGCTCTTTAGGTTGATTTTGCAGATTAAATTGACGTAAATATTTCAGTTAGGCTTTAAAGAAATAACTTCTATCCTTTTGTATCCTGCAGAAGGGAACGAGGTGATCTCTATTTGCACATAAGTTCAGAAATCTTGTAATGGTGCTGCTCTACCATTTCACATATCAGCTCCACAAAGTGTGATCATTTAATCAGAAGTGTGGCAAATGACAAACATTTCAGTTATTTTTGTTTCCTTACTGCTGAACTGACAAAAGTAGTTAGAAGTGTGGATGCTTTGCTAATAGAAGAGGCTTGAACAGGTTTACTGACCCAGAATAGGGTTAGAATTATTCATACACTGAAAAGCAAGAAAAAGAAAATGAAGTTTTTCAGGACTTGTTCCAAAGATGTAAAACAGTGTTATACAGACAAAAGCATTTTTAAAAATTCAAGGCTTTTCTTCATTTCTGTTAGTGCGGTACAGGGAATGGAGGATGAGGTCAAATATAACAAGAAAGAAATTCAGAGTGTTCTTCAGAGTAATCAGTTGTTTATGAGAAAAAAAACCACGAAACCCTTTGTAACACATACACAAAAACATATAATAATTTAACCATTTTCAACCTAGGCATCTTTACTGTACTGTTTTCTTTCTTAGCACAAAGACCATTAGTTCAATTAGTGCTACTAATAAGGATGTGGTTTGGTTTTTTTTTTAGATTATATCAAAATTTTAGAAATAATGAAGAGCACAGGCATTATTATGACTGCTTTGTTCCATTTAAAAGAGAAAAATCTTACTGGTTTTTGAACTGTGCTTTTTGGATATAAACTCTAAGCAGGTGGACAGGCCAGCTGGAAAGCAGAAGGGAAAAAAACCAACCCTCCAAAAGAAGTTACAATTGCCCAAAGCAAAATACACAATTAATTAAAGATTAATCCCTAGGGAGGTTTTGTAAGTATTTTTGGAAATAAAAATAGTCACGCTAAACTAGGTCCTCACTCAGTAAACAGCATTTTTTTCTGAAACAAAATTGCTTTCCACTAAACAGAGTTGATTCACATCATCAAATGAACGCCCTTTGATTTTTACAGAGAATATGCACTTTTCTTATCAAAATTTTCATACTGAACTATCAATCCTTTGCTCACAATGGACAGCAAAAAAATTATGAAACCAAGTATCTGTGTGAATAATGGGCTACCAGTTCTTCGTGCTTATGGAATTAAGGGGGCACTGAATAATCAATTAAGTGATCTATTGAGTAAATACTTTGCCTGGGCATAAGGCATATCAAGGGGCATGTGCTTAAAACACCAAACAATGAAAACAGTTTCTTAGTGATTGATTACTGCTCTTTGGTAAAAAGAATGAAGCTTCACAATATCTAATTTGATCAATTGCTAATGATTTTGCTGGAGCATTTGTGACTCAGATGGTAGCTTTTAGTACCGTTGAAGTGGGAAAAGGGTATTTCTTCTTTCATTGTTGCATACCAACCTACTCTTTGTCCCTTTGAAATCAAAGCGAGTAACTGCAGCTTTGTAATAATAAGCATGGCTGTACAGAGTAAAATGAGCCTGAAGCCTTCCTCCTAGCTGGCAGATGGACCTTTATGCTTTATGCAAATGCCTGCGAAGTGTCTAGAAAGAACCAATTTACCTTTCATTTCAAAACGGACTTGAAAACGGGCAGTCTGCTCAGTGTGGCTTTATCACTAGGTAAAAAGTCTCTGCTCTACTAGAACATACATGTCTAAGGTTAAACAGTGGAACTTATTACTGGATGAAGATAGGTTTTGTGATTTGTTTACTCACTGACTGATATATGCAGATTTTGTGTTCATGTACTTTGGTTTTCCAAAAGATTCAAAAAAACCCACCAACCCCCAAACTGTTTTGTTTTCCAGGTTTACTTTAAAAGTTTGTCCACCTGTAAGTGACACAGCAAATATTCTGCATGTGTGGTACTAAGCCATGGCTCCACTGAGTATATTTTTGTAAAGTATACATAACATGAAAGAACTACACTAGTACTCCGGTATTACAGTAGCTACTTGTAAGACGACCTCTCTTCCCACAAAATTAGCTGAGTTTATGGAACGCTGAATATTTACCACCTCCCAGTCATGGAGATACTCCAACATCTTCTGGCAAATCTCTGGAGGTGTTTGGCTCTGGCAGATTTTAAAGTGCACTGCTCAGAGAAGCAGATCAACCACTAGAGGGTGGGGAGGCTTTCCCAAGGGCTGGGCAGTGGCAGTACATGGTTGGTATTTTATGCAAATCATTAACATGCAAAGCATTTGCTCAATATTTTAAATTTTTTCATCTGCTTATCGTATACCTTCTTGGGATTAAACATATTAATCAAATTACCGAGGTGTTTCAGTAAACCAAACCTGCAAGGTACAACTTCTCTGTAGATGTGGAGGTTCTTATTAATCCCAAAGTCCAACGTATACAGAATGTCTGCCCAGTATTTACAGCACAATCATTTTTTTTCTGGAATTACACAAGAAATATAACCTGATAAGGAACTATGTTTTAATTAAGCCATTGGTATGACCTTTAAGACTTTGAAAACATAACCAAAACAAAACTAAAATCAAAATTTGATGATTTGGTATCTCACTAGACCTCAGTAGTAAATAACTCAAAGATATGCTCTACTAAGAATTCTGGAGCACTCAAAAATATATTTACTGCTTTAAAAAGCTTTCTAGAGGAACTTCTATATCTCTTTGGAAATAAGGTGGTTACTCATTTGGTCACTGTCACCAGAAAATTATATAAATTAATCTCCCTTACCTCTACATTACTATTAAACTCTTTGCAACATAGTTAATACTTTCTACACAGAGCAGTCTCCAATCTTAACAAATGCTTCTGACTACATATACTTAAGCTTTGGAATCTGCCATAGGAAACATGCATGATATCGTGACTGACTATGAAACCACCCCAAATTATAATTAATGACTTTAAAAAGTACAAACAAAATGCCATATGTAGAATATCCACCAGTTCTTCCACCAAAAGGGGCCTTCTGCATGAACATAATTTCCATTCTGCAAAGCACTTTTTGCAGGATCATTTTGCAAAAGCTTTATGTGCAAGTTTATACATGAAAAGCCAGTATTTAGTGATCCATGCTAGTGGAGGTCATAACTTTTAAAAGTCATCTTCAGTTAGAATGCTGAAATATTGTTTCCTTAAGACTTGTTCTTCCTATTTTTTTCCAGTACTAAGAACAGTTGTCACCAAGAGTCATCCATCCAGAACAACACACCTTCCAGAAAACTCAGTTTAGGGAATGGAAATTATTTGAGAATAAGAAAAATTCTGGAAATACAGGTCCTCATTACAAGGCTCTAACTTCTATAATTTTGAGAACTTATCAGCAGATCTTTACAGTAATTCAAAAGCAGAACAGAAATGAAGATGATTCAATATTTCTGACATTATATTTAAAGAAAATTATTGAATTGGTTTTACAGATTTTCCAACCCTGGAATCAGTTGCAGAATTAACTCAAGGAGAAGGAATTCCACCACTTATCTTCAAGTATGTTCTAGATCTATTTTTCTAGTTCACTGCTATAATCCATTACCTTACTGTTCAACCACTAAAACTACTTCACAAAGAATAAATTATCATTTTTTAGTCTAACAGCAGTGAATAAAACGTTTTGTCTGCAGTACACATTTAGGTAAATTCTTCTTCTAAGATTGCATTAGGCTCATTTAAATCGAAGACAACAGAAAGAAAATTCTAAATGAATCCTGCAGCTAATGGAGATATAACCCATTTGTGTTTTGCAGGATCCATCCAAAGGTCACTACTCTATTTGCCTGTACATTTCATGGCTGACAAAGAGGATTTATTGTTCTGGTAAAAAAGAGAAACACTTTTCTTCTTAGCAGAATTACTTTTGCTAACTGTTCCTACCCATAGTTTTAGATCTACAAAAAGAGCAAATAAATACGTGAAAGGAAGAATCTATTTTATATGAGGTGCTCTGTTTGTCCATGGCTGCTGCAGCATGAAAGGCAAAAAAAAACAACAAACCCAACCCAAAAACCTTTGTATGGCATACCCTATTTTCTTAGGATAAGCAGCAGATAAAAGATTTCACTCTATTTTCTACAATAAGAAGATCAATTGATGCCTATATTCTTATTACGATCAACCCACTTTTGAAAAGTAAGAAGAGGTGATCAAGGTCTAAGTTTCTCTGATTGACAAGTCCTCGCCCTCCCCCTGCCCAGTCACTGTAATTTTTGACTGGGTTGGTTTGTTTATTTGTTCAGGTTTCTGAAGTCTGAATTATAACCACCCAAATTCCTTGGCTGGGTGTAAATCAGGCGTTAATCAGTTACACTGACTAAACTTCCACAAAAGACAGGCCTTTTCAGACAATCATAGAAAAAGGAAGAAATATATAATGTAATTGAAAAAGAAAAGCAGTTATGCAACAGTGTATCTCCAGAAGCAGCAGATGAAGTGTATCATTAAATTAGAATCTATTTTGATTTATTCGTGTTGCTTATTTTCAAAATGGACTCTTTAAGTGTTCCACACTACCAAGGATAATACAAGGGGTTTTAGAAACTATGTATCAATTCAGTACTTTTGAATACCCAGAACTAATTAAGATTAACTTCAGCAAGATACAGTTATTTAACAATCCATAGAAGAAGCTTTCCTAGCTGGTAATACAATATACGGTTTTATAAGACAAAATAAATTAGAGAGAGATAATTGGAAGAGAAAATTACCATTGATATCAGGGTAAGTATAAAGTCTAACCAGTGAGGAATTAAGTTAACCCTCCAACGTTATCTGACACTGTGAAAGTACAGAATGGCCCTGCTTTGCATGAACAGGATTTGAAAGTAATAATTGTACCACAAGCTTTCAATCAGCATGTAATATGCAAATTGAAGTCATTAATAAGAAGTTTTATTCACAGACAAAATGTGATCTAAATGCAGCTAGTCTTAAGCAAAGCAAGTCAACTCTGTCACTGTGCAGAGGGTGAGCACGTGCGCTGCTTTCTGCACGCTTAATGAGAAAGAGCAACCTGATGGCCAAGGATTTAAGTAACTTTTGTGCCCCACAGCTCTCAAGGCAAGTGTAAAGGAGGCTCATAATGACACAGTCCTGGGCAACTGCAGCAGAGCTTTAAGAAGTTTTCTATTTCATAGGAATAATATGTTCATTTCCACAAACTCCGCAGAGCTATACAAATAAACATTCTATTTCAGCGATGCAAAGCAGAGAACTAGGCCCACGTTCCCTAACTGGTTATTTTTACAAAGGATGTTTTGAACAATGTGTTCACATTGCTGGCTAGTTATGAAGAACCACATTCTTGACACACAACCAAGCTAAAAGGTAATTTTCTTTAACTCTTTGCTGGACCCTTTACACAATTTGAGTAGAGAATACTGTGCATTTCAATAAACATCACATTTATTAAGCAAAGTCTCACTGATTGTTTCTTGTCACCATTAATGAGCGCAAATTCCTCAAATCAGTCTTGTAGGAGCTTTGTTGGCTGAGAACCAACTTATACACTTTCATGATCAGAGAGAAGTACGTTTTAATTGCTAGGCATTTAATTACAGATAACGAGTCCCAGTGATCATCAAACAATGAATAAGGAAACACAATTGCTTGCCATTGTCTAAGAAAAGGGAAGATACTGACAAATCCTGCTGACAATGAGTGTTCAAGCTTACATATAGAAAGTGTAGTACCTTAAATATTTCCATGGCTGCTAGAAGGCCAAGAGTCTTGAGGAGTTCTACAATATAACTACCATTTTTCAGGTCTCATTAATGCTAACACATCAAACCAGGAGCAGAACAAACTACTTCCTGGCCAAGGCTCCAACATTCCTTCTCTTCAGTCTTGGACTACAGTGCAAGGTTAATAACATACATCTGATCCTGCACAGGCTTCCCAGTGGGATCTTTTCTACTCCACCCACAGCAACATCTGTTCTTAACTAGGCACTAGGGACTTTGAGGAAACAGAGGATTTCTGGCTTCAGTTCAAAAAGTGTCAGAAGTTCTTGCTGGTGAATAATCTTATCCTTTTTATTCTTGGTGCTAGAGGGACCATTTAACTCCGCATTGCCACTATGTCCTCAGCCAGCATTTTAGCTGTCAGACATTTGTATTCATCTGTTAGAAAGAAAAAAAAACACACCATACCAAAACCCACAACAAGCAAGGGCTGCTAATTCTTCTTTCAGTTTTTGATGGCATAACTTGATAGCTTACATATTTTTATGTTTCTTCCTTTCTCCACTGTATCTTCAACACCTTTCCAAGTCAGGCTTCCTGACACAAGATCAAATAGTGAAATTTACAGCAGGGATTTTTGTCCAAAGCAAAAAATAAAGGACAACAAAATAACAGCAGCATAGAAAGTATCTGTAGAAACAAATATCTGTTACATAACGCTGTAGAAACAGTCATTATACCTAGATATCACTTACTACAAAACATGAAGTTCTCCAGTGATGTTTCCTCATATCATCTGGCATCAATCTGATTCATTATATTAAAAGGGACAATTCCTTCTATAGTTCTGATAATTCCCTTTATTACTGACTACAACACTTGACTAGAACAAATCTTTCTACTATTTTTCTACTACTACCACTAGCACTTGACTAGAACAAACCTTTCCTCTTTTTTGCTCACATTAAAGCTACAGAGATGGAAAAAAGTCTGCTAATGTTAGTTTATCCTCCCCACACTTCTAATAAAATGTATAATACACTTAAACATGTCACATGCTTGAATTGGCAACAGTGGAAATCGAAACCTTGTTATAGATTTAATTTCAGAATAGATAATACAGTATGTTTAACTAGTTTAACTATAGCTCAACAGCAAATAACAGCAACACTTCATAAAATGCAATGACAATGGAGCAGCAACAGTATCATTTTATCATAGTTTAAAAGTAAAATTTAACCCTATGAAATAAGAAAACACTCGCACAACAGTAGCTGGACTCTCTTTGAGGTGAGTTTTAAGTTATTTTTACATTTGACTATGGCAATTCTAACTATTGAGTAAATAATTTTTCATTAAACTGCCAAGAAGTCACTGAAGCTAACACACACCACACTCTGTGCAAATACAGCATTTATAAGACTTCCAGATAACAACACGCCTGTAATTAAACCTGGAATATTTGGAACTGGAATAAAGGTAGTTCTTCAGGAAACACAAAGTATGTCAGAAACAAAGAAAATTTCTTCCAGCTTACAGCCATGGAATAAACTTTTTGGGTAGCTTCCCTTTTATCATTATTATTTTATAGAGTTCAGCAGAAAAGTTCCAGCTTGCAGAGTTTTAACCTGTGTTTCAATTTGTGTGTCTGGAATGTAATTTTCTTATTAAAATGCAACCCATGCTGCTAACTTCAGGCTTTACCTACAGTGTCACTGGACTTTGAAATTAACTCCAGAGCAAAACGCAAAGCTTGAATTACTTATAAAAAAACCCTTGATACTTGGAAAAGCAATAAACTATCAGCTAATTGGGGCCAAATTTTTTTAAACGGCCTTTTTTTTTGGCCACAGATCATTGATCATCCAAGTAACTTCAGCATTTGATTTACCTAAATTATGTTAGAAATTATATACTAATGCTAATTTATAACAAAAGAAATTACAAGGTCAAGAACAAAAGCTGGAATTTTAATGCAAGATTTAATGCCTGGCCCCATATACTTGTATATTTCAGTATTTAAGTAGCCAGTTCATGTGCTGAAGATAGTGTTGAAGGAAATTGAAAACCACTAATCAATTACTTTAATTTCAGTCTCACTGAGAGAGACTGAATAGCATCTCACTGTGAGGAGAAGTCCGTCAATTCCAGAAAACCAGCCAAGGATTAAAATGCAGATCAAATGTTACGTGCACATTTTGAGAAGTGCATTTGCCCAAGGCTTCTGCCTTCTAACATACAAACCTACAAGCAATTATTTGTATCATTTCCACGTGATGTGGATTTCCACATAGGATTCATAAATACCTTCTAGATGAAATGTTACAGAGTATACCTTTGAGTTCTGAATATTTATTTCTTTCAATTCTACTGTAAACTTTAACAGAATATCACATTCCTTCGCAATAATATATAGTTTACTATATGCTATTTCTGTGGAAATGCTATTTCTTAAGTTAAAAAAATAACAGAAAAAAAACTTTAGAAGTTATTTCTTTAAAAGTTATTTTGGAGTTATTCCTTTCTGATTTTGCCCAGAGAAATTAGCAGGAAGATTCTACTTTATTTAAATACCTCTCATAACTTGGCAATCGTGTAAAGTGACATAAGTGTCAAAAGGGAAGTAAAAATTATTTAAATTTTGACAACAGTCATAATTTTAACCCCTGAGACTAGTAGCTCCAGCTGAGATGCTCATTACAATATTTTGTGCCTCACCCACCAGTTACAGTCTGAAAGAAAGGAAAGGCAGTCCTAATCTCAGAAAGCGACCTCTGAGCATGTCATACCAAGAACACTGAAGGCTTGAAATTAAAGCAGATTACCACATTTCTTTTCTGACAACATTACAGAATTGAGCAAAATCCACTAGCATAGACTGAAAGAGTAAACCTGAAGGAACAGGTTTCCAACGTAAAAAATAGGAAAAAGGGAATACAAATAATAGCCCCAGCTTCACGCTGATTCTCTATATTTTCTTCTCTCGTATTATCAGCTGTACCACACTTTGGCTTTTGCTTCAAATCATCCTTTCCCACGTTGGCGATTCAACAGTATCAGCAGAGAAAGCGAAAGACTCAGAACAGCAAACACACCAGCTATTCAAACATAAAAAACGCTGCAGAAGCCCAAAAGTTATTTAAAGCTAGTGGATGACATCAATAAACAAAAAAATATCAACACCAATTGTCATGATTTAAAATTGTAAGGTATTGGGGGAAAAATGATATAAAGGCTTTTCCTCCCTTGTGCTTTATTTTTCCTTTTTATGGATAATCTTAAAAGTGTGTCAATCACATACTTAAAGACCCCCCCATCATTGTTGAGGTCACTTGATTTGCTGAAGGCACATATGTTTATACCCTGGTGTGTAATACTACTGTATTGTCTGGTTTCACTATCCTGGTATAAGAAAATAACCAAAATATAGAGATGAAAAAATATTACAGAAGAAGCGCATGAATAGTTTCTCCTGAAAGGCTAGGCACCTGTAGTCACAAGCAGTTAGGTCTATCTAGAGCAACTCAGCTAGTCTTCAGTCCCATCACTTTCTGAGCGACAGGACTGAAAAACTGGCTTTGCACCAAGAAAGCTCGTCAGATTTTACCCACCTACTGAAGTGAAAGCAAGATTGAGCTCTGAAACCCCAGTTAAGTATGCACTTCACAGATTAAGCCCTGGTTACGGGCTTTGAGCCAAGGAGACTCCTATGCCCTCCCACTGTTAAAATGGTTTTACGAATTCTTCTGTTCTGCTGTATACTTAAGAAACCTGACATGCTGAAATTCTGAAGAGCATATTTCCTCTGCTTTGCAATTGAAACGTGCACTGCAGCTTTTATTTTCTCTTCCCTTCTCCAAAGGTTGCTTTATCAACTAACAGATTATAAAAAGAGAAAAAAAAACACAACCATTTTCACCATCTAATTTGTCCTTTTACATACTTCTGAGCACAGAATTTTGTAAATTCTTTTACTTAATTCAATTACTGACCATACGATATTTTTGAAATACATATCTAATCTTGATGTAAAGACTTAAGATCACAAGGAGTATCCAATGTACTTTCACCAACACATTTGGTGGCTGATTATCCTCCCCACATGCACCTTATTTCTGAAAAGAATGTACTACACTCAGTTCCACAAAAGGTAGTCTTGTTATGAAGTCAGCTATCAGAAATGCCTTCCGAAGCTATTATAGGTGGACAAAGACAGCAAAATTTTGATTGCTATTAGAATACAAATTGTTTCATCTTTATTTGCTCTGTTCCTCCCCAACCAATGACCAGCTAATAATTAAGTTACCATAAGTATTGAGAGTAGCACTACTATTGCTATCAAAAGCCTAATCATTTTTCAAATCAATATACCAAAACCACGAGTGCCAGACAAACACACTAGCTACAAATAATGTTCTAACTATGTAATTTTTCTGGATTTTCTATACATCCTAAAGTAAAAATCGCCCAGAAGTCAACTGCTCAAACAGCAATACAGCTTAAACGAGGGATTTTGGACCAATTCAGTTCAGTACAGAGTGAATTATCTCCAGCTATTGATGGGCAAGATGCAGCTGACATCCCAAACAATAAAAGAGACTCACTAAGTTATTGACAGGCATTTTACCTGGACTGGAATAAAAGATTAAAAGAGTTATTGAGCAATTCCAGAAAGAGAAGACAGAAATATATTAATGCCTTTTGCAACTTTCACTTCAGTGCAGTTCCATAGAACCACAGAAAAGGAAAGCTATAATAATTAAAACTCCATAGTGTTTACAGATTTCCCAGTACAAATCTGAAGGTATAAGACTGCTCTATTATAAGATACTGATGCTATGTTTTGTAAACATTATTGCTTTGATTTCATGGAATCACGGGATTGTCAGAGTTGGAAGGGACCTCTAGAGATCATCTAATCCAACTCCCCTGCTAAAGCGGGATTGCCCAGAGCACATCACTCCAGACTGCATCCAGGAGGATCTTGAAAATCTCCAGAGTAGGGGACTCCACAACCTCCCTGGGCATCCTGACTGGGGGGTCTGTAATAAAATCCCACCATGATGTCTGCCTTACTGGCCTTCCCCTTGCTCCTTACCCATAAACACTCAACACTATCATTCACATTGTTAAATTCTAGGCATTCAAATCTGTCCCTAACATAGAGGGCCACCCCACTGCCTCTCCTTCCTTGGCTGTCCCTTCTGAAAAGTTGGTAGCCACCGATTGTAGCACTCCAGTTGTGTGAGTCTTCACATCACGTTTCTGTGATGGCAATTATATCATAGCTTTCCTGCTGTATAATGGCCTCCAGCTCCTCCTGTTTGTTGCCCATGCTGCATGCATTCATGTAGATGCACTTCAGCTGGGCTAATTGTCCTGCTATTTTTTTTTGAGGGGATGAGCCCTAACTCCCACCTGACCATGCTCAGACCCTTCCGTAGTTGCCATCCTTGGCCCTTTACCCCCAGGCTCATTACTAGCAGGCCTGGTTTTATCCCCTTCCCCCTTCGATTCTAGTTTAAAGCCCTGTCCACAAGCCTTGCTAACTCTTGGCCTAGTACCCTATCCTAAAAGGGGAAAAGGGTTTTTCCCATCCTTTGCACCTGGAACAGCTGCCAGTTTCTGCGGTGGGTCAGTTTGGGTGGCTTTATTCCTTTTGACTGTGGCTGCAGACCTAGTGGAGACCATCCCTGGGTGTTTTCTTTCTGCTCAGCCCGGCCCTGCCCGCCCTCCCCTCGCGCCTCCCCTCACACTTACCCCTCACGCGCCACCCTCGGCCATAGCCACGCGCCGCCAACCGACCCACCGGCTGCTCCAACCGCCTTTAAATCCCCGCGCGGCGCCTGGCCACGCCCCCTCCGCCGCCTGATTGGCTGCCGCGGGCTTCTCGCTGGGGCTGCGAGTCGCGGGTGCGGGGGGGGGACACGACTTAAAAAACGGGGCAGATAATGGCTGCCCTATGCAACCTGAGGGCTCGCAGCAACAATTTCTTGCACTTCAGCTCAAGCTGGCACTTTCTGCCGCCACATCCTACGTTTGCATAATGCCTTTCCGTACCTTTTCTCTTCACACAATCCCCACAAGCCCCGATGCGGTCAGAAATGCTCCTGCTGGAGAAGACAATGTCTGGAACGTTCCTAAAGCTGACCCTGCTACTGCTTCTGCTCAGTTTGTAGCCAGCTGTGCTACAGACCTCCCTTTCCTCATACACGTGTTGGACAAGAGAACCAAAATCGCTGCCTTCTCAGCGGTATCTCTGCCTGAAATGCAGCAGCTGTATGGAACACCTTCACCTGCCACAGAATGGATCCTCATCAATATATTGCTCTGCCTCTGAGAGAAACAAACAAACAAAAAAGGTTGCTCTTAATAACCTTGATAACTTTTATAACCTTATTTTGCTTTCAAATATAATTTGTTTGCCATCCTTTCATCTCTGAGGTTGTACTTATATCCTTCTCCGACATGAAAAGCTAAATGAGAATCCTCTAGTGACCTTCTCTACAATCACACTCATTGAATATGCTTTTGCCATGGCTCTTTGTTACTCCTCTTCAATCCAAACCGAATGAACGTATCTTTCTGATCTCTTCTTTCAACAGAATCTTTCCCTGTTTAATCTTATTGATTGCCCTCTTGTCTCCCATCTGATTGGCAGTCAGTGAACTGGGCAATGCATGCCTTCAGCTTACATTGTTTACACTGTATTTTCATTAATTTCACTGCATTCTTTCATCATTACAATCTAAAATAATTTTGTGTCTTTTCATCTTATTTTTTTGATAACGTCTTCTTAGAACACCTTGTCATCAGTGTTTTGCCTCAAGTGCTGTTTCCTTCTCCCTTATTTGCACACAAAGCCCATGGCTTCACAAAGCAGAATTACTGCTGGTGGGATTGGCCGATACTGTTTTAAACCTTGATGTAAACACGAATATATTTATCAGGTGTTATTTCTTGAGGGCTTTAAGGAACACTTTAGACATCTCAGGAAATTTGTTTTACCAAAGCTACAAACAACATCAGAAAATTCTGACAGGTTTTGGAACCTTGACTGCATACTAAATATTTTCAAAGCACAATAACACATTTAAAAAAAAAAACAAATCAATTATAATACAACACTGCAATCTATAAATGAAAAGGCAACCTATTGAAATGTAGCTTTCTTAGGTGGAATCAACAGACATCCTTTAAAATCAGCAACGCATTATCAGCAAAACGCATGAAGATAACCTGTTGTTCATTCACATAACCTGATTCTTGAAGGTAATTACAAGATAATCCTATCTTTCTCCTGCCCTCCAGTAATGAATCTATCTGGGTTTTTTGCAACTTGTCTCATCTGACTATCTCACCCTGGAGAACCCATGAGCGTCTGTGTGGGTGCAGTGGTCACCAGTGCAGAGCTCTTTGTGGGTCAGAGCCTAAGGGCACATTAGCAGTCGAGAATTTTACTGAAAACATGACAATGAAATTTTACCATGAAAAGTGAACAAGCCTGTTAATAATACACAAAGCCTTTGAACAGTTAATTGACAGAAAAAGATTGCACTAACAGAAGCTCTCTGCCAGTTTACTCCAGTAGAAAAATTGTGTCATTTTATAAATTTCTGCCGTTTTCTCCCCTACTGGGTGCAGCTAGAGGAGGATTAAAACATTCAGACACAGGAGAAAGGAAACCATTTTAAGCACTCAGCATTAAGACCTATCTCTCCCTCCATCCCCTTGAAGAATGCTACTGAAAAATATCCTTTCCAATTCTAAATTCCTTCGCCATCTTCTCTTTTTCTGAAGGGTTCATTCTCACAGAAGGCAGACATGTTCTAGTTGCGCTCTCCACTCCAGAGAAGCTGCTTTTCTATGTAAGCCTGGCAGACTTAAAAAGCAAGGATTCCACACCACCCATAAAATATTTAGACAAACATATTAGGTGTCCGAACTTAGATTCCACACAGCTTGGAACCACATAGCACAGAAATAAATGATTGCACTCTGGCATTGCTTTGTTTCTAGGGCGATGAAATAGTCAACTGATCATAAAAGAAGTGCTACTGTCTAACAGCCACCCAAAGCCTCTTCTCCTTTTGGAAGCCGTTTTGTTTATGCTGAAACCTGCTCCACGGGTAAACAGATGATTTCAAACCAGTTTTTTGCCTGGCACAAATAAAAATAGCAAGACAAACAGACTTTGCCAAACTTCATCGAGGTATTTATATCTGCTAAAACAAAAGCCAAATATGATCTCTTTGCTTATTTTTTGGATAGAGAAATGTTCTGCAGGCTGCATGGAGAAATGGACTTTCAGGACGGTTGATTTCTTTGAAGAGCTGGACATGAATACTGCTGCATCTATTTACCTGTATAAATTAGCTCATATTTGAAATAGTTTGTAATCACAAATAATAACCCACAGGGCCTTTTCCATAAAATTGTTTCCAGCTTAAATAAAATGAACTTTTACCCCTCTACAAAGACCAAAATTAAAATTTACTAGTGATCCAATAACTGCCTTTTTTTTTTTTCTTTTTTTGTATGCTGAATGGTGTCCTTGACTTGGATGCCACGAAGTGAGAAAACAGGCAGCTTAAAAAATAACATATGATATACAACACATGCCTGATCGTGATCACCCAGAGTATTGTTCATTCTTCATTTACCCCCATCCACCCTCGTACAAAAAAAATCTGCTTTTTGATGTGATTGTTTGACCAGACTCCTTTAGGAAATAAAGTGTCTTTGTTTCACTCAAGTTGCATCGCTTACTACCCCGAGTTCTAGTCTCTGCTTATCTGGCTTACTCATTTAAATCCTACATCTTGTTACACTGGATTTTTCTGGGTGAAAGGAGGAACAGGTCACTCGTGTCTTTTTCTGGGTAAAAAGTAATTCCCAAAAGGTGAATGCCATCTCACCTTAAACCTTAAGCTTTTTTAGTAGCAAACTTAAAAAACTAAATCAAAAATGGTTTAAATTTCTCTGATAGAGGTCATATTCAGTTTAAAATTTGAATATTATCTTAAAAAAAGAAGATAAACTACTTTATCTTTTCACTTTCTTGCTTAAGATGCACTAGAAAAATAGAAAGACTTTCACAGACAATATAAAATAAAATCTTGTCAAGACACCTCTTAAACAGAGAACTGTTATTAGCCAGTTATACAGAGAAACTGTACAGACACAGCAAGAAGCTTCTGCTTTATAAAACAAAAAATAAAATTACAGCCCATGAAATAAGTGCTCTCTGCATATAGGGAGAACTACTGCCCTTCATTTATTATTTCCTTGCACTCTTGACAAAATAAAGCAAAAAACCCCACCCTTTTGGGCCTTATGTCTACAAACAGATTGACAGTACCTTTCCACCCTATTCTGTGTGACACTACTTACATTAGGTGGACAACAGGGTAGACAAGGAACAATTGGGCTGGAGTACAGGTTTTCTGAATGATGTGCAGGAGGCATTCGACATACAGTGTAAATCTCACATATTTAGGGTGTATTTGGACTGTGGTAGCGCAGCAGTGATACCTGGATTAACTAGTGGGATTTCTAGCCTGGAAAACCTAGTCAGTGGTAGAAGAGCCTCTAACAAGTTCTCTTACCCTCAAGTAAATCCAGCGCTAGAGTCAATTTACAGCGACAATGACTCCAAAGAGCCAGCCTATACTAGCATATACTATGTAGCAATATTTAACCCACAGCACAGATTAGTTCCTAAAAATTCACTCAAGCAAAGCACAAAGTGTTGTCCCTCTTTCTCCCAGTCAGGTATGCTTCATTCCAGGAAAATACAGAATTTAATCCAGTTGAATAGTTTTTACCTTAAACCTAGTAATGTATTTTAAGCCTTCAGGCTTTGGTATACATTTTATATGGCTTATCTAAGATGGTCTGACTTATGATTTAAAAAAAAATAAAAAAATCAACAAACAAACAACCCCACCCAGAAAACCAAAAAACCACCTTGTTTAAACTATATGTAAATTCCAGGTACTGCAGAAAATATTAAAATGAAATTCTGTTGGCACTAGCGTATTACTACATTTTCTACTCAAAAACTCATGCATCTGTAACCTTTGGTAGGGAGACCTAGGCGACCTGAGTTCTCATATCGTGCTCATTTAAAAAGCCAGGAATTTTAGCACTCTTGCCTCAGTGCCAACACTTGAATCATTCCATATAAATGAGAGACTAGATCAAAATTGTACTAGGTACGTAAAACCCACAGCCACGTTTGTGTAAATTTAAGGTCAACACCAATTCTGTGTTTTTAATCAGTAAAAACATACTTCCTAAAGTATTGACTATCCACCTATTAATAAAGAGGGAATTTTACTTTATGAAAAACCTTCTTTTTGTCTCCTAGTCCCTTAATTACACAAAAAGGGGCAAAAAACTGTATTTGAAAACTGCATTTCATTAAGGTTTCTGCCATTCTCTCTGATCATTCAATCTCATACTAAATATTTCTTCAGTAAAACAGAGCGCATTGTAACAATTTTGGACCCAAGATTGAAAACTCAAAATATTTGTAGCAGCAGCTGTGCAATTGTCACAAATAGTTTAATTTTCCATAAATACGGGATCCATTTGCTAATCCTGTCATGTACCTCAATATATTTCCTTTAGATACCTATAGGTGGTGCTGAAATACAATTGTTTCTTTTAAAAAGTGATAATCACAAAGTAGTTCTGTAGTAAAGCTACCCATGAAGAGAGATAGCCCTTCCTGGCTGTGCAGATTTACTTCAGGGAAATGGTGCTGAATCAGAAATCAGATTAAAGTTCATTATTTGTGTTTTCCTCAGGTACTTATTGCAATAGATTTTCTCATCTGGACATGTCTTATAGCCATGACCGTTTCCAAGACTGAAGTTGCAAAATATAAGCATATTTTTTAATTTTTGGAAATACCCAATAATATAAACTGTGAAAATGTAGCTGTCATGAATATGGCATAACTACAAAGAAAAAGAAACATAAACATGTTTCCCCAAGAATTTTGCTTTTAGGTTGCACATTTCATCCTGATAATCATAAATTTCACCATTTGGTATAAATTATGACAATGTAGCTGCTAATAATAGCTCTCTGGGCATCAGCCCAGTTTACTGAAATGAAGCAGAACTAACTAGGTACTACACAAACATATAATGGAAAAGAACGAAATCTTTGCCAGGCATAATTAACATGTGGTAACATGATAATCAACACCAGATGAATCCGTACTTTCTGGTTTCAAAAAATACATAATAATTCCACATTAGCGACTATTTATAGAAAAACTCTGAAGTGTTTGCAATTATGAACATACTTGGTGGTAAAAGTCATAGCTTGAGCCATTTCCTGCAATGCTAACACTTTACACTTCATTTCCAAGCTCTATTCAGCCTTTTAAAATTATGAAACTTAAGAAAACAAGTTACAGTGAGAAAGTAAACAACTTTGAGTAGTTCTATAATTTTTTTTTAAGATAAGTCACACAAAAAATTATGTCAGCAAAAATGTGTATAAATAATTAAATGCTTGTAATGTTTGTGAACTAAGTTTTACGCACGTCATGTAAAACAACTAAACAACGTAGAATGTGAAGGGGAAGGGATCCCTTAGTCCCTGCACCCAGCTCCATCCATTTGAAGAGTAGCTAAAGAACAAAAATCCAAACATGCCGAACACTAAATTGCTTCTCCCTCCTCTTGCAACATAAACTGCCATGCATAGAGGGGCTTTTTTTCAGTGCATCATAAAACTCAAGAGATGAAACACAGAAAGCTACATTTACCCCTCAATTAACAAGAAAAGAGGGAGAAAGAAGTTAGTGTATGACTGATACATTGTTACTAAAAGAACAGGAAGTTTACATGGTAAAAAAAGTTTGGAAACTGACATTTATTTATTCTAGCTTTCTTTTAATTGCAGTTAAGCTACTTTTAGAAAAATAGTAGGTTGCATGGGAAGTATAATTCACACAAAAAGGAAAACTCTTTACAATGGAGTTCCTCACAAAGAGGTACACCACCCTTTCACTCAGTATGTTCTTTTGATTAAAATGTAATCCATGGTTTCTTTTTTTTTACCCACCATCTTCCAGCTATTAACCTCTTCCTTGTAGCTAATTTGGAAGTTTAAATACAACGTAATACGACTAAGATGCAGTAAGGCAGCATGCAAAGACAGGTTTAAAATGGAATACAAATTCTATAGAGACCATGCAGTGGCTTCAGAGCTAATGCAGGCTCTTGCTCTAAACATGAAAGAACATTATCTTCAGCCCTTCAGAAAATATAAACACATATCACTAAATTTGGCAAGGCCATCATACTGAAAAAAAGTTGAAAACCTGCACAGGATGGACAACTCAGTAATTTCCTTTGACAAAACTTCAGCTATATTTGCCCACCTCGCCTCAGAGATCTTTTTGGATTAGAGGGCATCTTTAGTACTTAGTTTGCTTCCTAATGTCTTCCTGAACCTGGTGTCACACGTTTTAGTGGCAAAAACAGGATTATGAATTGGTAGTGGCATAACAAATTCTTAAGAAAAAGAAGAGATGGTTAAGTAGTAAATAAAGTCCACTAAAGACTGTCTGCTCTTTGACAAACTTCTATAAACCTAGAGGTGAGCCTAAAACTGATTTATATTGCCATCCATATAATCCAATTGTATAAAAATGTGACTAACTTTGGCATAAATCAGTCTGATTCCTTTGATATTAGTGGAAATTAATGAAAATAAATGTTAATTTATATAGGGGGGCACAAAGATGATGAGAGGGCTGGAGCACCTCTCCAATGAGGACAGGCTGAGAGAGTTGGGGTTGTTGAGCCTGGGGAAGAGAAGGCTGCAGGGAGACCTTATAGCAGCCTTCCAGTACCTAAAGGGAGCCTACAGGAGAGAAGGGCCGGGACTCTTTATCAGGAGTGTAGTGATAGGACGAGGGCTAATGCTTTTAAACTGAAGGAGGGGGGATTCAGATTAGCTCTTAGGAAGAAATTCTTTCCTGTGAGGGTGGTGAGACACTGGAACAGGTTGCCCAGAGAAGCTGTGGATGCCCCATCCCTGGAAGTGTTCAAGACCAGGCTGGATGGGGCTTTGAGCAACCTGGTCTAGTGGGAGGTGTCCCTGCCAATGGCAGGGAGGGTGGAACTCGATGATCTTTAAGGACACTTCCAACTCAAACATTCTACGACTCTGTGATAGGTTGGAAACTTGGATCAATAACCTCTATTATCAGTTTAGCACATAAACCAACTCTGAACTAACACTGCATGTTCTAAATACACCCTAAAAAGTCAAATGCAAAAATTGGCCCTGCTTAATATCTGCAAAAGCTGATTTGGTTACGTGAACTATATAAATAGCAAAGACAATCATTAAGCATTGAAATGTTTGTGGTAAACTAGCATAGCTATACACCTCTGAGGGTCCATAAACACAACTTGAGAGACCTAGAGGAGGCTAAGTTAATGTCTTGTCTCGTTTGATTCACTGTTTATAGATTATTCCTTTCCTGACTTGATTCCACTTCCAAATATCACATCTTACATGAATGACTAGTTCTCCTTATTTGGTCCACTCTGTATATCCTACTTGTCTTTGACACCATGACACCATTTTTACTTCCCTATATGTTTAGGGTAGGAAAAAAGAACATGTGGCGCATATGTAGCCATTCATCCGAGAAGTTGAGGGGAAGCAAGAAAGTAACTACAACCAGATTTGAGCCACCAGCACTGACCTTGAGACTTTATCTAATCTCACTGTTTTTCCAATTATAAAAGAACTAGTGTTCTCATTTGTCACATTCTCACTGTAGACAACTCAGGTAGGTTATTTCATTCATTACTTTCATTCATTACTTTCTTTTTTAATGTCTCCTGAAGCTGTTTGGTACTGAAGAGAATGGAGGTAAGTTATTATTCTTACTGTATGCTACACATAGGTCAGAATCTGGAGTTTAAGTCTTGGCTAGTTTGTATTGTGAAAGAACAAGTCAAGGTCACAGCTCTCTTGACACAGGGTTTCAAAACTTCTTAGGACCAATTACATATTGGTACTGAGAACCATTTTTTATTCTTGGATCCTCATACAAAGGATACAAGCCTCAATGAGGGCTACCACTTTCCCTTTGGACCTGCTTTAAAGCTAAAGCTCTTACCCTTGGCCCCCACCTGAGCTACACTGCAGCAGTGTTGCAGCGATGCCTCTGCCCAGTCATTGATCCCAACCCAAACACTGACCTCTCTCTTGACCTCAGACCCACCTCATCACTATGCAACTTGCCTGGCAATCACTGGGCTGTTTCTGACCCTGGTTATTCTCTCCAGACCTGATCACCTCACTGTCTTGCTGACTTAACTTCCCAGCTTGACCTTGTGCCTGCCTCATCACCACAGACTCGTCTGATGATCTGGACTCTTAGGTGGCCCTGGATGCCATTACCACAGTCACCCTGCTCACCTTACTCTCATACTGTGGGACTGTACTGGTGAGGTCACTGCTCTTGCTTGCCTTACTGTGCTTGGCTCCTAGTTTCTCTTCCTTTGTGGAACAACCTGCTTTTTCTGCTTTCTGAAAATTTGGTGCATATTTTCCTCAGGGAATGTTGCATTTTACAGCTGTGTGTTACAATCCAAAAGCCCTTTACCTCTGGAAGATGGATGTCCTATTCTCTCCCAGCCTCCTACCTTTCTTCCTCCTTTTGTTTCCAGCCATCATAGCCACCCTTCTTCTCCACCCTCCTGTACTTCTCACTCAAGTCACTAATAGTAAAGGAATCAACAAATATGTCAGAGAAAGGGGAGTTGATCGCATATCCAAGTGGATGTGTGAGGGAACAAAGGAGTAGGGCCTCTCCCTGTTTGGTGACAGTGAGTTTCTACACTTGCTCCACTACAACAGTAGCTTCACTTTCAGTTTCCTTACTTAACAGTGTGTCTTAATTTTCCATTTATATTTAACTAACACCTAATTCTCAACCTTGCAAGGCCTCATCTGCCAGAGGGTGGAACTCGAAAAAACACAGAAAAACAAAGAAAACACCCATGTTTTAAGTGTAATTGCAACTGAAAATGAACATGAAACGTGCCTTTCCCACCTTCCTTTTCCCTCTAGCACTGTGACTATGCCAGTGGGGTTTTTTCCCTTATTGCTTTCAGAAATATCCTCAAACTCTCATCTAGCTCTTCTGCATATCCCCATTCTAAAGAGTTCCTGCATGACTATGATTAACAATAGAAAACATAAATCATAGTCCTTTCATCAATCCTCCTGCCACCCTACCTACACAAATGCTATATATAGACATCAGCTGTTCAATCGAGAAATCTGTATCAGCAATCACAAACAGCTCTCAAACCATGACAGAACCACTGTGTAGATATTTTAAAAGTATATGAAGTAAGAGATATAAATGATGTGCCGCTTTTTTTTTTTTTCCAAAGTTCAGCTTTATGCATTATGTTATTCATAATATGTATAAAGTGACATATGTAAAGACTAGGTATTTTGGAGTTGAAAGCTCATTACTTAGGTAGAGGAACATCAAAGTGACTGTAAGCAGAAAGAGGCCACATTTCCAAGACAGACTGCTTGAAAATGAATCCTCTGCAAAGTTTAACCATTCCACTAATTACAGAAAAAAAATGATACTTTTCATTACAAAATTATTTTACCAAATGTAAAAATTGAGTTTAATCGTTCAGATACCACTTGGGAGATTTTAATTCTTTCTAATGTGCTAATCTCAGATGGAAGTTTGAAGTCTCTTCTGAAACCAATTTAAAGACCACAGTCGTATCTGCTAATAGCAAAGCAGTACAGTACACGAGTACAAGAAAGATTATAGTTGAAATAACCATATTAATTATCATGGCAATATCTTAAAGTACATGTAAAATTCTGCTCTCCAACTGCAACACAGCTATTTCTCTTGAGTAAAGTTACTCCTGATAATGTTGGTAAATAAGTAATTCTTCTGACTGCTCATGGACCCTTTCTCTGAAAAGCCTTGAAAAGTTCACCAATACAAAAAGTAAGCCAAATCTGAGCAAAAGAAAAATTTAGCCTGATAACAGCTGTTGAAAAATCATACTTTCTTTTCTTTCTACTCTACAAATACCATATTTTGGTCAGCCACGTGTAACATTTTGGAAAAAACAAGCCATACCTAAATTTGCAAAGCTTTACAGTCACGACTGAATAAGATTCCATAAAGGGAGGGCAAAATAATGAATTAGTCCATATACTCAGTGTTGTTCAGAAGCAATGAAATCAATGTTTATCAATTTGTATGTAATTTTTACAGTAGGAGAAGAGATAAATACTGTTTATGCAGCCTATTCTATTCCCACAGAGATAGGGAAAGACAAAGGATCACATCACTGTGTGACATTTACCCTTTAGCAACTCTGTCCAGCAGAATCCATCAAATATCTATTAAGTGTCATTATCTAATTCCATCATATCATTTGGAGGAAACTCCTAGGAGTGTTTCCATCAGTCTGTCATTTGATCTTCAGTAACCACAAAGCACAAGAGAAAGTTTAGAAGCAGCGACTTTCAGAGGCTAGCCTGGAGGGAAAGGGACTTTCATTGGCAGCCTTGGGACCTACTAGTGCCACAGGAAAGAAAAGCCTTAAACACACTGCCTGGTCAATATTCTATGAATGGTTTTACTACTAGCCTTGGAAACTATTAACCCCCTGTTCCATCCTAATGATTAACCATATCCAGTGCACAGTTCTGTTAAATGCATTTACCATTAGCATCTAGTAACTGCAGAACTAGGTAGGGAATATAATTGCCTCTTATGTTCTATCTGATGCTGTAGCTGAAATCTTCCTTTGTTTTATTATTTCCCATTAACCCAGACTGAGGTCAGACTGTTGTAGCTTTGTGTTTGTGGACACAGAATTTATATACTAGAAATGCTCCCGACAGCATATTTAAAACGTTCAAACGTTCATGTGAGTTTTTGTTTCCTTTGATATTTTTTCTAATTCATGATATCAACACCTGGACAAAAAAGTTTTCATACTCAAAGCAGACCCAGTGAAATCACAAGCAGTTTTTTCTTATCTTCAAGGAGGTTTTTTAGCAGTTTACATACATGGTAAACAGATGCTGCTACTCTAATTTATTCATAACACATGTGATGATATCTAGAGAGGCACAGAGCAGACCTGTCTGACCTTTACCATCCTTTATCTCTCCTGCAATACATATGTTCTAGTTCCAATATCCAAAAAGCACTTTGTGGTGCTGGCAGCTACTGTTTACACTGACTAATGAAAACATCCCTTTCCTTCCCCTCCTGCCACAAAGAAGCTAATAGCTTTTGTGAGGTACAAAGCAGAACACAGACATTGTTTCTGTAATCACTTCATTAATAACTTATTCCCAACCATACACAATTCTGCTCTCTCTGCTGTCAGGATGCAGCACACACTACCTCTCCAAATTATTTAAAAACTTGTGTACTTACTAACCTCATCAGTTAAGTCACTGAGCACAGCTGACAAGTCTGCCAAAGAGAAAGGCACTATAAGTTGACCCTAACATTTTCAACATTTCAGAAAGCCCCCATTTCCATGCAAACCTGACCTGAAAACGAGCACGGCACATGCAGTTCCCAGAGTTTCCATCTGCCTGTCAGCTGTGACTGTTCCAGCATTTCAGACACTCCTCCACCAGCATGTGTTGAGGAATGGGCAAGACTGCTCTTCCAAAACACATCTATAATGTAATAGCAAAACTAACTTTCTTTAGACAGCTTCAAATGTGTGAGTAAACCACTACTTTTTCTACACACGTAGTAAAATGTTGATCACAATATTGGTAAATCACTCATTATTTGGCGCTGTTCATTCAGGGGAAGTTCAGACTGGATATTAGGAAAAATTTTTACGTGGGAAGGGTTATTAAGCATTGGAACGGGCTGCCCATGGAAGTGGTTGAGGCACCATCCCTAGAGATTTTCAAAAGACAGGTTGACATAGTGCTTAGAGACATAATTTAGTAATGGGGGGTGTATGTTTGTATGGGTTTTTTAGTTTGTTTTTTTTTTAATCAGTTAGATTGATAGTTAGACTAGATGATCTTAAAAGTCCCTTCCAACCTAGACAATTCCATGATTCCATAACATTGTATTAATCTGAAAGGCAGACTACTGAACTTAAAGCAACCCACATTTTAAAGCTGAATTTAAAAAGGAAGCAAAAGAAAAACTCACCGAAACACAAAACCGCACAGAAAACAAAAAACAAACCTTCCTTTCATAAGTGAAATGCAGCCTTTCTGAAAGCACCCCCTTTTGGGGCTGCCGAAAGGTTTTGCACAGCGAGTAGGGGTACGAGCACCCCAGCCTGTTACCGCCTGCCCCCAGAGCTGCCCCAGGTGCTGGGTCTCCCTCACGCCACACACAATGCCCAGAAATGGCGGCAGCACCGTCTGCCCAGCCACAGCCTGAGCAACCACCCGTCACTCACCTGTCCCTGCCCTCACCCGTGGGCAGGCGGACTACCCTGAATTTAAAAGGATCCCTGACTGCTTAAACCGAACATGCTAAGAAGGTCACCCTTCTTTTCGAGCACGTTGCACAGCTTACCCTTTTCTGCTGCTGGCAGTGCAGGTTCCTAATGGCGATGCCGCGCGCTTTAGTCCAGCTTCTCAGAATCAAGGCCCCTCTGGGCAAACTGGGCCAGTTGTCTGGAACAATATAGGCCAAATTGCTTGCTGAGCAACATAGAGAAAGCAATAAAGCCCTCCAAAAAATTTTACAGAAGCAAGCACGAACACAGGAGAGTCAGGCAAACAGTCGTGACTGATTTGAACCTGGCAAGAGAGAAGGGAAACAGAAAGTGTTAAGAGATATACTAGATACACCTGTGCAGTCTGGTGCAAGGAGGCTGATAACACAGATCTTCCTCCAGAGGCTGGAACCATCTCCCTCTGAGGGGGCTGCAACCTAACAAAGAATGACCACAGGGCAATAGCCAAAGCCCACATAGTCATAGAAGTACTGGCTTACATGTAGCCTGTAATGCTCTTCAAATTGAAGGGACCAAATAATGGAATATGCAAAAAAAAAGGTAAGACAGAGGTCCCTTTCTCACAGGATAAAGGCTTATTTTTACAAGAATCAAGGTCTTCAATAACAGATTAAGACTGCTAGATGTTTTGACACCTCTGGGAAGGCACTGTACTTTACACAGAAGGAAAAATACAACAGCAGTTACATTGGAATTTATGTGGCTCAGTTTGATTTCATGTTATTGTTTTCTTCTGAGTTTCTGTGAGCCATAATTAGTTCACCTGACATGAATACCAACATAGCAATCATCACAGCAGCCTGAGCCTGACCCTGCCACAAGGGCAAGCTGCTTCTTGCAAATACATTTCAGGTGATACTATTTAGTGGACTATAGCACTCAAACGTCTGATGAATAACTGAAGTGTTAATTACACAAGTACTCCGATGATTGGATTTCATACATATCTTAGAGCTCTAATAACATCTCATTATTTTAATAGTTGCAGTCAGTTTGGCTCCACTACATAGGTGGTATTCTCACAAAGTGTTATGGTTGTTTATAATGTTCAAAGCACGTTCTATAGCTGCTCTGTGTTAACAGGCCAGCTCCACTTAGAAGCAGTTCATTGGAGGAGTATTCCAGAGGTAGTTAAATATCATTCAGTAGAATGAATTTCAGCCAGTTCTTGAACTACATATTTAAACTCCCGATAGCACTTTCTGTTTCCTCCATTTTTATCACTGCCCCTGGCCTTGATTCTTTCTCCTGCCCATGCAAGATTACCTCCAAAATATTTGAGGTGACAAGAGGGAGACAATTGCTTTGTCCGCTTCTTTCTTTGCTTTCACCCCACATCCTCTTGTCCAATCTGCAAACAAGATAACATCTATGGGTTCTTTGGTTCTGAGCAAGGGCTTTGTTTTCTGTGTTCACAAATAAAAATATTTTCAGTCTGGGAAAACAAAACATCTATTTATGCTTCTCTGAATGTGCAGAAAAGCATACTTGTACTTTCAGGAAAGTTGGATCAGATAACTGAAAGTTGAAAACTGGCTCAATAACACCCAACAATCTGACCTTAAGTCACACCAAGGAGGGAATAATCCCTGGAACCTCTTTTTTCTTTCTTTTTTTTTTTTTTTCTGTCGGTCAGCAACAAAATAATGATAATAATGATAAAATTGCAGTTGTGCTGATAATATGGTAAGGCTCTGCACTCGTGTGTGTTGGCTTGCTTTGGAGTAAATTGCTGTTTAGTAATTATCTTGCCAGAATCTCGACTCTGGAGAAATCTTCCGTATTTAAATAATCAAGTGAAGAGCTTTGCACGTGTGCCTGAAAATCAAAGTAGAAGCATAATGCTCATTTTGATGAAAAACTGCAGAAAACAAGAAGAAACTAAATGAGATTTTTGTACTATCCTCTAGGGCAGTATATTGATTTAGCCAGTTTCAGCAGGTACCTGAGTAAAGTGAAGAGGATTTTGAGCGGCAAGTCCTGAGGTACCTCAGGAAGAACAGCAGAAAGGCTTGGGTGGGAAGCCTGGAGATACTATTGCAGGGACAATTCCTCCGTGTTTTGGTAGAAAATTACCTCAGCAAGGAGAGCAGAGCAGTTTGAGCGAGAAGTCCTGAACTACCTCAGCAAGACAAGCAGAGCAGTTTGAGCGGGAAATCCTCGATTACCTCAGCAAGGAGAGCAGAGCAGTTTGAGCGGGAAATCCTCAATTACCTCAGCAGGGAGAGCAGAGCAGTTTGAGCGGGAAATCCTCGATTACCTCAGCAAGGAGAGCAGAGGGGTTCGAGACAGAAGCACTGAGGTACCTCAACAAGGACAGCAGAAAGGGTTGTTTGGGAAGTCCTGAGGAACCTCAGCAAGGAGAACAGAGGTACTTTTGCAAGGACAACTCCTGTGTCTAGGTAGGTGCCCTGGTTCCGGCAGGAATAGGGTTAATTTTCACAAGGAGCTGGGGAGTGTGTGTGTCAGGACACAGCCAAAGGTTGGCTGACCCAAACTGGCCAAACAGGTATTTGGTACCATGTGAAACTGTGCCCAGTACATAGCCACAGGAAGCTGTGGGTGAGCAGCGTTTTGTGAATTCCTCAATCAGTATTATTGTTGTTTTCCTCTTTCCTTTTCTGTTCTGTTAAAATGCCTTTACCTCAACCCACATGTTTTGCCTTTTTCTTCAATTCTCCCCCCCAAAACCACAGTGGTGGTGGGCATGAGTGAGCATCCACATGGTTCTTTGTTGCCGCCCAGGGCTATCACCAACAGCAGGAAACACTGCGATGCCTGAGGTTGTACAGATCCACGGTGAAACGGTGGTCTGATGAAAGCAGTTCCAGTGTTTTGCTGGAAAGAGCCGAGGTATCTCAGCAGGAATAGCAGAAGAGTTTGAGAAAGAATCATTGAGGTAACTCAGCTGGACTGCAGAAAGGTTTGGCATGAAGCACTGAGGAAAGCAGAAGAGATTGAGTGAGGAGCCCTGAGGTATCTCTGAAAGGACAGCAAAAAGGTTTGGGTGGGAAGCTATGATTTACCTCAACAAGGGCAGCAGAATAGCTTGGGTGAAGCCCTGACGTATGTCTTTGAGGAGAGCTGAAGAGTTTTGGCAAGAACCTCTGAGTTTTCTGAGCAGGGAGAGCAGAAGAGTTTGAGCAGGAATCCCTGAGGTACCTCTGCAGCCAGCAGAATGTTTTGAGCAGGAGGAACTGAGGGGACGCTACTGTGTTAAGGCAGGAAATACTGAGTTATCTGAGGACTGCAAAAGCATTTGGGTGACAGCTAGTCCATAATTGATACAAGGAGTATACCAGCTGATTCACTGGGCAAGAAGATCTGAAGAGTTATATGAGAAATCTAATGAATCCTCTATGGTGAAGGGGTAGTGTGGAACAGGTAGCCCTTGAAGGCAAAACAGTATGAGTAGGAGCAAAAAGCTGAGGGAAATCTTTGCTGGAAAGGGGAAAGAAAACATGCTAGTATGTGAGAGGACAGGTCGAAGCTGGTAAGTGTACAAAGCAAGAGACGGGATGAAGGTTTCAGTAGGAAATGCTAAAGCAGCTTTCTTGACTATTGACAGTTCTACCTCTAGCTGTTAGGTAAAATATATTAGACCTGAATCAAGGGCAGTTTAGAAAAAAAATAAATGCTGCATCAAGGAAAGAAAATAATCTCATCAGACTTTTCAGACCAGCTGGGGACAAGAATTTTGAATTATACTTACAAAAGTAGTAATTTCTAAAAAATTTAGAAAGTAAGCCTTAAGCTTCCAACTTAAAAATTTTAAACTATTTTGTATCCTTACAGAACAAGAAAAAAATACGAGGCTGAGACAGAAAGAAAAAATGTAAGAGAGCAGAGCCAAAGCAAGAAGAAAAGAGAATGGCACCCAGGGCATGGGGACCAGCCCATAATCAGGGCACAAGTCACATAAGAGTGTGACTGGCCCCATTGATGACCCGCCTGCCTTTAAGCCAGGTGACCTACCCTGTAATCAGGTCTGGGGTCTTGGCCTGGGTTTGGTCCTTTGCTTTCTTGCTCCTGGTGCTGCCTGGGGAGAGTGACAACCCTGTAAGGAGGGTGAATGTCACTGTCCTCACCAGAGGGGGACACTAGGCTCCCTGGAACCCATTGCCTACCCTGTAAGCAGCGTGAAACCTCAGTAATATGAACAATCCCTATATGACTCTCACCTTCCTTGCAGGGTCATCACTTCTGCTAGCCCAAAGACTGGAGACAGGGAGAGCAGAAGCTTGAGCCGCATTTGCAGTGAGGTTGCCTGGATCAAGGTAATAAAGGTAATGTCCTCCCAGCCACTCCAAAATACTCTGGAACTGGGATCCCTTTGCTTAACTCACTAGCCACTGCTTATAATGACCTAACCTCCATGGGGGGAAGCTGCCCAGCTGCCTTGACGAGAGCTGTGGCTGCAGAATTGAAGTTGGTGTTGAGTCTGGTGCTCTGGGCACATTCAGCTGAGTTGGAAAAGCAGTGGCAGAAGATGTTTCAGCTCTGCTTACAGGGGGCTTGCTCTGCGCTGGCTCAGCATCATTGTGCCGGGATCCCAGGGCACAGGACAGTCCCTAAATTACAGGGCAACCCTGGTCCCAGAGGGCAGAAAAGGCTCCTTTGACCAGATTTAAGGGGTGCTCACACCGAGCAGGCTACCAGCCAGGCAGGAAGCTGCAGAGACCTGGACCCTCCTTATAGGCAGGTCAGTGACCAGGTGGAGGGAGTCAGTGAGTTCTGCCTTCCCCCAGAGCAACAGGAATGATTCTTAACAGCCAGGCAGTGGAGCACAGTGGCAAAAGACCACCCAAAGAGCTGGGGCCCTAGCCCTGACTACAGGGAGGGTGCAGCCTGCTCCTCGGAGCTCTGTCTATGCCTCTGAAAGGCCAGGGCAGGAGTGACCTCCCCGCAGTGGGAGGCTCCAGCTCACAGGATGGGATGGCCGTCCTGGTGGCAGCACAACATGTCTCAAAGAGCCCAGGTAGGTCTCGACCCTGTTGGCAGCGGCGGAGCAATCATACCATGGCAAAAAGCAGTACAGGATACCAAAAAGCAGATATAATGGATTCCTGATTTATTTAACATATTTGCTACTCTGTTTCAGCGCTAGCAATAATCAGTAACCCTACCCTCATGGAGACTATACAGATTTTCCTCACAGGGAATATATTCTTAAATTATAGAGATGTGACTGAAATATATCATGCCATTCTTCATAAAGCCTCTACGCCACATAAAAAAAAGTGTAACTCTCAGCCATGTCACCTCCCATAACTCAGGTTGTGAAGAACATAGCAAAATTCATCAATTCATGTTAGTCCCAGTACTATATACTGCCTGAACATATGAATAAACAAAAAAAAAATCCATGTTATTTTTGTCTATGCGAAGTACGCGTTCGAGCCCTAAGAGCCTTATTCATTTATTTTCTTTAGATAATCTTACTCAGTGCGTGTTCACTCCCTTTTCCTGACAGTATTTGTGAGCTCTTGAAGAATTACAGACTTTGAGGCACAAGAATGTAAAGGGCGGTGTCATGGTTTAACCCCAGCCAGCAATTAGGATCATGCAGCCACTCACTCACTTTCCCCCCTGCACTGGGATGGGGAGAAGAATCAGAAAAAGCAAAACAGGGAATTCGTTCACTGCTTCCCATTGGCAGGCAGGTGTTCAGCCATCTCCAGGAAAGCGGGGCTCCATCATGCGTTACGGTTACTTGGGAAGATAAAATGCTAGGTCTATCCCAGCCGAAACCATGACAGGCAGCCACACCACCGTACGTCAGTAAGCCAGTGGCATACTGTAAGTATTTTCACTCTGGCCAACTGTTTACTGAAAAGGGTATTAGCAGCCTGGGTTTACATCTAGCAGAAGCCTCCTGTTCATTTTTTTGCACATCTGATAGAGCACAAAGAAATGCAGGGAAGACTTGTAATGACCTCTGCAGTAGCAAGGGAGTTGCCAGCTCTTCCCTTTCTCCAGTTGCATGTTTGATTCCCATATTCTTAACATGTTCACATCTACTTCTTAAGAACCGGTGGGTATCTTGCACACTGTATAATGAATCCGTAGGCAGTGCATAGAGACAGCAAAGTTGTGTATGTTAGCCTCCAGCATTTTGAGCTGGAACGTAACAGTTCTGTTTCCCTTATATATTAAGACAGTGACAAACTGTTTAAAAACCCACTAAACTCAAGCAGTACACACATTATTCCGAAGCTGAAAATCTATGTAGCTTCATAATGATTAAATATGTCTTAATGTTAATATCTTTCTACAAAAGCTATTGTGGAAACAAAGGTAAAAAAATTCTGCTACAGGACCCAGTCTAGTATTAAAATGTAAGGGCTATTTACTAATTGAATGCTAATAATACCACATGGAAAAGGTCCAAGCTAAAACACATTTTTAATCTATTTATCCTCTTCCATATATGCAGAGCTCACCATCACAGCAGTCTGATTACAGTATAATGGGGAATGTTTGTATCTTTCTTCACTCACCAAGCATTTCCCAATTACATGAAACTGACACCAAGTTAGCAACTTTCGCTGCGTTTGCAAGTTTTGATTGATTACACATGAAGAATAACAAATACAAATGATCTCTTTCATCTTCCTTCTCAGCATGTTTGAGTATTACTGCTTTCGCTCTGAGAATTCACTCTGTTAGAAGAGAATGCTTGTGCATCCGTTCATTTCACTGTGGGAAACATGAGTTAATGTTATTATCAAATTACATAGTACATGCTATAGAAACAATGCCATCTAATTTTGTGATAAATACAACCTACAAGAGGGAAGAGATAGAACTCTCTATTTTCTTATTATGTTTTGAAACAGCAATGAAAATGATAGTCTAAAACTGGTAGATCAGCAGTCTTAAGGAATAGAACTCCTCTGTCTTTGATGAAGATGGAGGGGGAGAACCACACAATTTTCACAGCACTCATTCTTGCCCAATTCATTTAACAGGAGCTATTGATAGCCATTTAGTCATGATTAGTCTCTGCTGTGTTTAGACCAGCTATATAAAGGATAAAATTATAGTTGTTACAGAATTATCTACCAAATCATCTCCCCAGAAATCAGTTTTTCATAGCGCAACTGCTTGAGATAAACAATTGCTTCATTAACATAGTCCTCAATTTTTTGCCCTTCAATTTTGCTTTACTTAATTAGTTATGCTCAGATTGAATGAGACCACCTTTTAAGGGGTCATCCCATCAGCTGTCTTGTCCTTATCAGTTCTTACTGAAACCACCCCCACAGAGAAGGCACTGCCCTCCATTGTGCAATCTCTGATACTCAGTAACTCTGCCAGTTTAAACAGCCTGTAGGAGGTCAAGCAACTAATTACCACAGTTATTCCAGATTAAATATTATTACACACCCCATGTGAACACATAGGGTGTATACACAGTAAAGAAGCTGCTTCAGACTATCCTTTGTAAGAAATGAAAGCCTAGCTAAACGGAGTAAAGACAAGATTTATATATCTTTTTTCTTGAGATGTCCATTAAGCCAAGAAAAGTGCAAGGTGAATGATCTATTAATTTTCCAACATAGCCCATGCCAATTCAGCAATCCCTTTTGTTCTGCTGGCTAGTAAAAAGTGATTTTCAGATGTTTGTTGATTCCATGCAAGACACTTTGAAATCATCTGGAACTAAGAGCACCCAATGATGATACGTCTTAGGAGCATTTGCATAACAGATTGGTTGTGCATCAGTATACTACCGAAAAAAAAGTATCTTCTGTAGAGTTTTAATTAAAGATGAAATTATAGTCTGTTAGATTACATCTTTTGAACCACTTTTCATATACCATAATGCTAGCAAAACTTAAAATACTTAACTAACTTTTGGACATTAGCAGAAAAGTGTACAATAATGAGTACAAATTAATATGGCTTTGGATTTATTTGGTGGGAAAAATGCTGTGTGAGAAACTCATTGTTGAAAGTGATTGTCTGTTGCTGACAGGCATTTGAAGTAAAGCATTTGAAACTAGGACAAATGGCTAGAACAACTTTGTGAAAAATAGCTTATCTGGTATAAGACCAAATTCTGCCTAGAGTGCAGTACATTATCTATCTTATCTCTAAATTTACAAGAGATACTATCACTGTTGCTGAAATTCTGCCTTTTGTCAAGGGATTTATATTAGGGTTTAGAAGGTAAACATGCTGCCGTTAATAGTAGTGCATGTTAACAAATATTTTTTATACTGTTCATAGCATTGAGAATTTCAATTAATCGTGTACTGAAATGCTTTTAATAAACACAAAATACTGTATTGTTAATTAAATTTTATCCAGCATATATACACCTAGAAGGGAGCATAGTGATATGGAACAAAAAGTGGGAAGTGTAAAAAAGAGTGATAAAAAGCATTACATGAGAGTCAGGCCAAATAAGAAAGGAAATATATCTATGTATGAATTTTCTACCTGTTTCTTAGACCATGCATCTGTGTTCTATAATGGAACTCAAATTGAGGGCACAGGGGAAGAGAAGAATGGCATGTTATTAAGTTAAGGTTGTCGTGGATTAACCCCAGCTGGCAACTAGGACCATGCAGCTGTTTACTCCCTCCCACCGCACCCCCACACACACTCACCCTTACCCCGGATAAGGAAAAGAGTGAGGAAAAAGGAAAAAAAACAATGCATCTCATGGTTATAAATATAAATATAAAAATAGTTATTAATAGGGTAGTAATGGAAGAGAAAATAATAATATTAATAATGGTAAAATAATACTTAAAAAAAATAAAATTGATGAAAGTGATGCAATACAATTGCTCAGCACCCAATAACTGATTGCCCATGCCATCCCTGAGCAGTAATCATGGAGTCCTGCCCCCCAGTAAACCCCCATTTATATACTGAGCATGACATCTATGCCATTCCTTTGGCCAGCTTGTACTTTCTGTGCTCCCTCCCAGCTTCTGTGGGAAGCTGAAAAAATCCTTGACTTAACTCAAGCGTTACCCAGCAACAACTGAAACAATATGTGTTAGCAACATTATTCTCATACTTAATCCAAAACACAGCAGCTACTAGCAAGAAAATTAACTCTATCCCAGATGAAACAAGGACAAAGGTTTGTGGAAGTAAGCTACAGAAACAGAGTAATTCATAAGACAATGCTTCTGTTCTATTAAGGCTTCACTTTTGTTTTTTCTGTAGCTTCTTCCCTGCCTAAAATTCACATTAATATTTTCTCACTCTTAACCTCTTTCCAGAGCAAATATTTTTATAGGCTTCTTGATAGTATCAGCAATCACTGATCCTGGCACAGGAACTGAGGAACAAAAGTATTGTATTGTATTGTAGTATTGTAGTGTTTTCCATTGACATAACCACCTACTCCCTATATTTCTTGGCAAAAACTAATTCAAAACAGAAACAAAACAGTGATTCAAACTAGAGAGTCTCTGCTTTTAAGTAATTTGCTCAGCACTAACAGAACATTTCTCTTTATGGAGATTGATGCATTAATAAAAAAGAAAAAAAAAAAAAGGGAGAAAGGCTAATAATTTGTGGTTCTTGCTATCGCTTTGCTCCCCAACTTGTGTTATGTATACGAAGGTCAAGTACTGCTATATTAAAGCACAGCAAGTTCTCTTACAACAGAGCTTGCAATATCTGGGACTCTTCTCCACTTACAATTGAACTGTTTTGATAAGAGGACAAAAAACATAACCAAAGTAAGGGCAAGAAAGAAATCCTCCACAGTGAATCTCTGGTACAAAAATAATAGTAATTATAAATAATAAAGAACTACTTGTTTCTAAATTTGCTATCCATAAAGAACAGAAGAAAAGATAAAAACTTCAGCATGTTATTCTTATGGGACAGATAGTAAAAGCAGATTGACTTCTTGTGAGCTGATTCAAAATTCAAATGAGACCTTACTTCATACTAAGTAGAAGTAGCCAGAGAGATTAAAATTATAGACATTTTTAGATCAATGTGGAAAAAGAATCAGGTGTACCAAATATTTATTGCCATGCACAGTGTATTTTAACAGGCCACAGGTGATATTACTGCATGAGAAAAACAATCCCCAAAATACGACCTTTCTCCTTTTTCAGAGTTTCTTCTCAAGTATCCATGTTTTCACAGAATCAGTTCAAGCCAGAGTTCTTCTAAATTATCTATTAGTGTTTAATGAGTGTCTTTAGGATGACAACTTTACCTTGCCAAAAACCACATTGTTGAAAACTGTGAGCATGCACAAACAACTCCTCTCTCAAATCACTAAATTTTCTACCTTTTTCATTTTGAAATTGTCAGAAAACCATTCATTTATAGACCATCATATGCCCTGTAACTGCGTTTATCCAACATACAATTATTCCACACATAGACAAATGCCAGGTTCACATGAAACATTTTGGCAGTGCTTTATCCATAGCTACAGTCCCTTCACGTCACCAAAAATTTCATATTATTCAATGATATGCCACAACATCAGTTAAGGATCAAAGCATCTTCACTAGTTTTGCAAGTGGATGCATGGAAAGGTTATATGAAGATTAATATGATTTATCTTTGTGAAACCTTTTCAGACTATGAGAGGAAAAAGTAGTTACTGCTGAAACATAGTCACTTGGAAGTCACAAAGAAAACAAATGTTACCTTTTTTTTTTCTTGCCCTGATCTTTTACGCCTCAATTAATAAACCTGTTCTCCCATTGACCTATCATTACCTAAGAGCAGTAAATTTCTTTAACTAGCAATAACAGAGCAAATCAAAACACTATTGAAGAAATACGCTATCTCTTTAGCATTACTTTCCAGATTAATTTCCCTTGGTCTGTTTCAGCATTTTCCCTAGATATTTGTTCATTAATCTCTTGAGAACTGAAGACTTCACAAAATGTTAATAGTGCTAATCCTGATAGTACAAAATAGTAGATAGGCACAAACAAAGTATCACAGAAAGAAAATATACAGAATACTATATAAATACATAATCTTCTTACTACAATTATTCTCCTGTTTGTTTTTCATTGTTGCTTTACTATAGTACACAAAGCTTAGCAATACAGATGGCAAAATAGTTAATAAGTTATATAGTAAGAAACTTTACAGTTAAGTATCCTGGTTACTAAAGCATAATAATTATTTTTAAAGTTTGT
>VXAK01013195.1:129818-186708 GCA_013399435.1 Arenaria interpres | reverse complement strand
GGGGTGTTGTTCTCCCCCCCCCCCCCCCCATTAAGATCTGAGAGACATACGTAGACTTCTGAACCCTGAATTTGATTCACGTCTGAGGTAGTAAACATTTCTTCTTGGGAGCCATGTACTTAAATTCTGCCAAGTGCAATTATGGCTGCATGTGCACTTTCCCTGTCGCTGAGCGATTTCCATCACCTTGGAAATACCATTTTTTCATTGCATGTAAGAAATTGAGGTGGTGGCCTTGGGGTTTGTTGTTTTTTTTTTTTTTTTTAATTCTTAAGTTCAAAATGCTTTTGTAGAGCAATCTTGCTGTCTGAAGTTCACTCAGGAGGTAGGACTAAGGAAGGAGGCAGGGCTCAAGGAAGAAGCTTGTTTTAGCAGTTGGGTCAGTTATTTCAACAATGCCTTCAGCAAAGCAGTTTCCACAAATCAGTAACTAGTTCCCATGATTCAGATTGAATCACGTAGTTCAAGTCATTTGAATAAATAAATGACTTCTAGTAAATGAGACGACCTCTGCAATTAGGATGGCATGCTGCATATTTCATGTTATTTATTATGTGGTTTTCAATAGATATGATTAAGTTGGGTTACACTTGGAATGCTAGGTGGCATTTCAACACAAGCCACTTAACCAAAGCTTACATTAAAATGAGATATACATTTGTTTCGTACAGGTGGCATTGTGCTGAATCTTCACCAGTTGTGTTTTCTTATTAATTTTCCTCAAACAGATAGTTAACAGGGAAAAAGGAGTCATCTTGCCAAGTGCACCTCCATTTTCTTTAATTGTAGAGGGAGGGGGGGAGATTCTCAAGCAGATGCTTCCCAAACGTTTGTAGTTTGCTGCAGTCTTTGCTTTCCTTCGTGTCTTCCTGGGCCATCAGTTCCAATGGATGTGCCATCACCAGAGAGCCAGAAAACTGCTTTTCTCCGATATGCTCACGGATTGCGCCCTATTCCTGGTGTTCCCAAGGGGATGTGCTTCATGGTTCACCTCCAGCTTCTGCTGCTGGGTTTGGACTTGTGATGAGAGCATCTTCATTTGGTGTAGAAGACAGGGAAGGAAGGGTCTTCTTGGCCTTTGTTTCCTGCTGTTGTTATTTTTTAGTTTGTCTTCATTTTAAGTAGCTGCGTTATGCGATCGAAAAATCCCATGTGGTTTTGGCGTTGTGAAAGTAGTATTTTATTTTTTTTTTTTAAAAAAAAATGGTCACTTTACTACTGTGTCATAACTGGCTATATCATGTGCACAGCAAGGTTGGTTAATTTAAGAAAATACACCCTGAGCTATCAAAGGCAGTAAGCAGCTCCGGCTGATGGTGTGCTTGGGGGACATAGGGAATGGGTGAGCTTTGGGGACCCACTGGCCAGACCATCATCTGTTCTATTCAGGAGAAAATTTTGGCATGATGTTTCTTTCCAACTTTTCCCCTTAATACAGCATAGAATACGTCCTAGGTGCTAGGGGTACCTATTTGATAAAAGAGCCTCTCAAAATAACGAGGATACCAGTTTCTCGGTGCCAGATAAAAATAACATTTTGCATGTGATCTCCGTTCCTTCTGCGAGTGGAAGTTACCGGTTCTCCTACCCGAAGGTGTTGGCTGTGAACTTCGCACAAGCTATGACTTTGGAAGCTGAAAAAAAATAATAAAAAAAATCCTTCTTCATTCCCTTTAATCATTGGGAAGGTAAAGCCGTGGCAAGAGCAGATAATGACTAATGTTTCACAGGCTTGCTTTTCACGTGTCAAATCTGGAGGTAGAGAGATCACCTACCGGGCATGTGGAGACAAGGAAACATCTCTCCCCCCTGACAAAAAAGGGGGGAGAGATGTCCTCAAGTCCCTGTGTGAGAGCCCATCGCTGGTTGGCATGATGTTGTTGGGAACTGCTGAACAGAAAGTGCCTTTAGGCAAAAGCTGTTCCATGTGTGGAGTGTTTTTTCTTCTCCATTTTTATTGCAGCCTTTTTCTCATGAATGGAAACTTGACATTCTCACTTGTTGAACAGGATTCAATTTGGTTTGCTACTCTTCAGACTAGTTTTACACCAAGTAAAGTGACTTTTTTTTTTTATCCCATCCCTGTTAAAAACAAACAGAAAACCCCAAGTGAAAAAAATGATGAAACCAGAACAAAACAAACCTTTTTTTTTTTTTTTTTTATTTAACAGAAGTGTTAGTTGGCAAAATCCTGACTCTGGAAGCTGCTTTGTCAGGGTTAGACCATAATTTAAGCTGTTGGGTCTCCGCATGAACAGGGATTTTGTACCGCAGAGCAGCGTGTAGGATGATGTGATGTAGCCCTTGGTGTTTGCTGAGGGTTGGGAAGTGGTGGCAGTGAGATTTCGTTTTCAGAGGCAGCCTAAAGGAGAGAAGACCTTTCCTGAAAAACAAGCTGTAAGAAAAATCTAGTAACAGCCCCATCTCCCTTCCCTCAGGTACCCATCCAGGTCTTTCCCAATGGTGACCTCGGGAATGTGAACAGGAGAAGATCAGAAGCTCTGCTCTTTTATTGTTGGGGTTGTAGCATCTAGGTAGATATTGATGCTGTTACTGCTTTTCCAAAATTGGAGGCAGAAGATCAGTCTTTGGGACTGGGAGCCGGGACAAGTGTTTCACTGCACATCCAGAAAGGGAAACATGCAAGTCATGTTTACGGTGTGTGCTTGGCTTCCACCTGTCTGGAAAGGAGGAAGAGTAGCTGAGTTGCAGCAGCCTTAATTAGGCGTAAAAGGAAAATATGATCCCTGCCATTTGTAATTCCCAGTTTGACCACTGGCAACGAGGACACCTACAGTAGCAGATGAAGTCAAAACTTCAGCATCTTCAGTTACTAGATAGGATCTGACCATTCCTTAAAACATCTGTATTAGGATACATGCCCAATTAATGGGTTGGTTTGATATTTGTCTTTTTGTTTGGGATTTGAAAGGTGTCTCATTTCCATCTGGTCTTCAAAAAGTAATTAAGGGTTGAGCAATGGTATTGTCAGTCTGTTTCTACCTAATAAGCTCTGCAAGGTGCACTTGTTAATGATTTTTATTATTTTGGAGCTGCTCTTGTTCTCTCTTTCCCTCCTTAATGAGGCAGATCCCTTAGGCAGCATCACTTTATCACAGTTGTCTGTGGTAGATGAGCTAATCCAGGAGCATGGAAGTTGGTGTTCATCAGCGTGTGAGATGCTCCCATCAGTACGTGTGGATAATTCTCCCTGACACTTAAAAGATTCGTCAAGCCCCAAAAAAGGAGGAACAGACCCTTTTTTGTCTAAATGAGGGTCGCCTCGATTTGAACGGCAGCAGTCTGGTTTGCATCAATGAGCACATGGTATTCAGTGAATTAAGAGTAAAAATAGCTAATTAACACCTTCTCTGTTTCTTTTGTGCCTGGTCATTAGTTACTGTGAACCAAATTAATTCCTGATAACATAGGGCAGGGAAGGTGCCAGTGCCAAGCTGAGGTCAAGAACTGAGTTCTCTGAGATTCTAAAGGGAAATATTCTCTTTTTTTTTTTTTTATTGTATTGCCTGTTTCTTAAGGCTGCCTCTGCGTATCATGGAATTTAATGTATGTACGCTTATATGCTTAATATCCGTGTTTTGGTTTTCATCATATGAAGAGAAAATCTGAATTAGTTATGGCACTTGAAAAGGACTCGGGCTGCGTTCTGCTGGTTTAATATGGTACTGATTGGATCCCGTCTATGAGCTAAACTCAAATACTGTTTCAAAGACTGGGATCATTTCAGAAATAGCAAACATGTGACTACGGAGTAAACAGACTAGTAATAATAGACAGGATTAGAAAATGGATTGTTCTGGGCCAGCACTGTGCTATTGAGAGTGATGATACCGTACTGGTAATCGCACTGTGGGGCTTAATGGCCCATAAACTTTGATAAAAGCTTTTGTAAAATTGTCAGCAATAATTCCCTCCATTGTTAGATTGCCAGTGAACGTCTTCAGCCCCTGGAATAAATTGCTACCATCAATTGTGTTTATGTAATTATATAAAATAAGACTTTCGGCCTGATGGTGTAATAACTCAAATGGAAAAAAAATAATATTAAAATACTGTCAGCTGACAATTAAGGGGTCAGATCCACAATTGCTGTGATTGCTGAGAGCTCTCTCACCTGCGTTGGGCTGGGGTAGGTTTACACCTGAAGCTGTAGTCCCATGTGTGGAGCGTTGGCACCTTCTCATTACCTCTGCCAAGCACTCACGAGGTCAGCAGAAAAGGGTTTGGCATGAAAATTGAAAACCAGTTGAAGTTTGCTGTAGTTCTACTCTGTTGTTAGTTTTCTCTGTGGGTTTTTTTGGTTTTGTTTGGTTTTTTTTTTTAGCAGGATGGTTATTAGAACGTGAGCATTAAAAAGGTGTAATTAATTTCATCACCATTAGTTTGCCATTCTGAAAAAATTGCAGAAGCACTTGAATTTTGTCTATAATTTACAAGCTGTCTCAATGTGTACAGTCCCTTTCAAATTGTTTTCACGGCTACTGACTTCCTACCTTTCCTTCCCCCCCCTTCATCCCTTCCATATGATTGGTTAAATAACAAATTATCTGCCCCAGCGTGATGCGAGACGGGCTACGATCCAAAGTGGGGTTGAGAAGGAAGTCCTCTTGCAAGAAAATAAATAGCACGGGGTATTTAACAGTGCATTAAACAAGAAAGCTGTTAGAACGTGCTCGTAACACGGCGATGAGAGCAGGAAGATGCTCCGTGTGTCATTAAGTTTAGCCAAGCGGTGAAACGCTCCGGCTCTGGTGCTGTTGGTGATATTTGGGCGTTGATAAATGCAAAGCCTGATGAAGAGCTGAAGGTGGACTTTTTCCACCTCTGCAGCGTGGGATGCGGAGGAGGAGCTGCTTTGCCTTACCTGCCCGGAGGTGGAGTTTCATTGTCATACTCTGGGGAGGAGGGGAACAGAAATGCGCCCGGTGCTAAACAGGCACAGGGCCTGCCCTCCTGGGTTTATCGCTTGCCCATGTTTATGTGATTAATTTTCTTTAGGGGGTAGCAGGAGAGGTCGGAACGTATCCTGGGGGAATATATTCTCCAGTCTCCGCCTCTGCAGCTTCAGGAGTGCTTTACCCCAGAAAAAAAAAAAACAAAAAAGGTGATTCTTAAACTGATGATCTTGACTCGCCCACTGGCTGCGACCAAACTGCTGGCTCCGACGCCATTTGGCGGCGGGGGGTGAAGTGGAATTGAAGGAGGGCCTGGAATTGAGTTTGGCTCCCCACCTTCAGAGCGTGCGACTTCGGAGACCAGCACTGCAGCTGCACGCAGGGGAGGGTTATGGAAAAGATAAAATTACGGAGAGCTGGAGGAGAAAGAAGAAAATCTGGAACTCTTGCTTCTCAATTACAGTAACGCTGGAGTAGGGACACCCGTCTTCTATTGAGGCTCAACCCAGCAAACCTTAGGCATGATATTCCTTTGAAGTCTATGGATATTTTGCCTGCCAGGTCGGCGGGATCAGGTTTTTTTATTACTTTATTTGCCTAAGAAAACTCTTCTCATCTAGTTTAAAGGGAAAAACTGATGCGACTACCACACTGTGTTAGGCATAGCCTTTGTATAAAAGTTAATTCTCCCAAAACAGAAGGTATTATAAATTATAATCACATCACAAGGTATTGTGGTGTCAGTGTTATAACTTGAAATGAGTTCTTTTGACTGGGTATGCTTAAAAGTAAGTCTAGTAAGTATGGTTGTGACTAATTGTCCTTCCACTTTCTTTTCCTAAAAGATTGTCTTTGGATAGCTTGCTGGATGGGATTAAGGTGGGTGAATTCTTTAGGTCATGTAAAGTGGTGTGGCTTCAGCATCGCTTTGTGCCACCCAAAGTGATGGCCTGATGGTTTAGCAAAAAGGAGATGTCTCTAAACTTGACGGAGTTGAATGGTATTTCACTCACACTCTGGACGTGTTTGCCACGGAACTTTTTACATAGGAGCTCTTACAAAGAGGGGCGTCTGTGTATATATCCATCCTTTCCTCCTTTCCTCCCTCCCTCTCTCTCTAAAATAAAATGAATTATTTACTCTAGCCCTGAGATGGTACGTTAATATGAAATTCTTAATTTATAGGGGCCTCTGGCACTCTTGGTTCATACTTAAGGAAAAAAATGGTGTTACCACAACAACTGCTATACCACCTGCCGCTGAAGCAGCTCCCATCCATGTAGCACTTAGAAAAGTACATCAGACAGATTTTTAAAGTGCACGAAACTAAAGTGAGAGCAGGAACTTAGCGCTCGCTGAACGCTGCAGTCAAAGGAGTAAAGAATTTGTGCAGAAGCTGAGAAGAGCGGTTAATGGAAATAATTAGCACTAGCTCTGATTCAGCAAGCTGCTTCGGCAGGTGTGTTATTTCAAGTCTGAGTGTGATCCGTTCGGGATGAGGGGAGTTGTGTGTAGGCCTAGGGTTTGTACAGGTTCAGGAGCCTTGCTTTGCAGGGGACAAAAAATTATATTGTTTAATTGTTGAGCGATGGTTTTTGAGAGGCTCAAGTGACGACACTTCCATGGGGCGCGGTGACTGGCGAGGGCGGATACTTGGCATTTCTCGACAATGAGCCACTCGCTGAGGATGAGTAACTGGAAGTGTCAGAAGTTTTTATTTAGGGGTGGGAATTGTAAACAAGGTTTCGTGTGACATCTGTGCATCACCTGTGTTTGATAGCAAGGAGGCAGGTGTTGAGGTGTGTGTGTATAATGACGTTTTGCTGTCCATTAAACCTTGGAGGGGTGTCTTATAAATGTTGCTGTACAATAAAGTGTAATTGTTGTAGGGGAGGCGAGAGTCCTAGGAAAGACTAGTTTTAAGCTGGTCTGGACTCATTAAGACTACACCTTATCATTGAAAACCGAGTAGTCTAAGGTCAATATCCTACTTAGTTTTCCTTTTAAGACACTGTGATATTCAAGACCTTCTATGCTAATGGGTTTACTACTTTTCTTTGTATTTTTAATCCTTATCAGCTCTTAAGAGCTGAGTATCTGTGTATTAATAAAACTGTGTGCTTAGGAAAAGCATACTTGGGATTATGAGGAATTACTTTATTGCTCTCAGTAGCACTGTGTTTGCAAGATTATTATCGATTGCTGTTCTTTTGTTGGCTTATTCCCCACAGCTATTGCTTTTATCAGATCACAGAAAACAAAAGCACAAATGCAGTTTTCTAATTCTTGAAATAAACCCCAGAAAAATGCTATACGTGCATGCTGGTCCTTTTCCCTCTTGACAAGCGTTCCTGGATGACACCTTTAGTCTTTGAAAGTGCTTTGAAATCATCATATGGACAAAAATCTGCACAGGTGTGCTCATCCCAAATGGCGTAAGAACGAGCGTCGTGCTTTGCAGCCTGAATTTCAGTCTCCTCTACTAATGTTCTCCAGTGAGCTGTGGCCAGTTGTGAGATAAATGACCTGCGGGGCTGGAGGTAGCGACTCTTCTAGCGACGTGTCTGCTCCTGCGGGGATACCGTGCTCTCCCCGTTACCCTCTGGGGCTTGTCCCGACAATCCACCCGAGGACAGGCAGCGCTGGGGACCGTGCCCTTTATCCCCCATGAAGGTCCTAGGTTGGATAGCTCAGGAGGGAGCACTGCAGAAGCTTAGCTCATCTGCTGTAGCTGGATGTTCAGAGCTGAAGCCAAGCCCTGGTGAGGCCAGGGTGCCATTAAAATGCCTCTGAAAATGCAGTTTTGTGGGAAAGCCGTGTTGGCTTGGAAGGCAGCCGGCCCTTTCCCTTCCTTAGACTGAGTCAGGTAGGCACGAACACTTAAAGGTGACTTTTGAATGATTTCTGAACTACTACTTTTTACACCTTAGCTGTGGTATAACCTCCAGTGCTTGTGCTGATACTCCTTCTCTGTAATCCCACGCTGATCTGCACAGATGCTCTCCCTTGATTTTTATTGTGACCTGTGCTTTAGGACGGTGTGGAGCGGGTTTATACGCGGTAACCGTCCTACAGCCTCGGGTGCCTTCTGTTTCAACAAATGCCAAAAGCACTTTGAGGTTCATTAAGCTAAAGGCAGTGACGGTGGCTGTGTCCTTGGACTGGAAACTCTGCATGGGGCATCTTTGTGGTGCTACCCAAAGGATAAGGAAAGCTGAGCAAGGTGGTCCCCAAGAAGTCCCTTCAGTAACTCAGTTTAGTTCAGGTACTAATATGCCAGGGGGCTCCGGTGCATGAAAGATTTTCCATGTATTAATGGATATATTTTTAGCAAAGGTGCTCAGACATAGAATGGTTAGAGTTGGAAGGGACCTTCAAGATCATGGAGTTCCAACCCCCCTGCCCTGGGCAGGGACACTTCCCACCAGACCAGGTTGCTCCAAGCCCCGTCCAGCCTGGCCTTGAACCCCTCCAGGCATGGGGCAACCACCGCTTCTCTGGGCAACCTGTTCCAGTGTCTCACCACCCTCACAGTAACAAGTATGACAATTTGCCTGAAACATAACAAAAAAAAAGTCATGGTAGTCAAAAGTAGAATTTTTAAAAGTCCTTCTTGTTGTCTGCATTCAATCTTTTGAGTGCAGTACAGCAATAATTATTAGGCAGGCGGTGATTTGTCTCAGAAATGTATGTATACTTTTAAAAATGCAACCTCTGTCTGCTTGATTTCTAATTAATCACTCGCCTCTGATGATAAACTTGAAGTTATGCGAGGAATGCTTTCCGGCACTAGCAGGATTTAAAAAAGCTGCTTTAGATGTATATTAAAAATGCTTCTGGAGACAGAGAGACAGAAAACCTTAGAAGTCTGATGACTGTTTATCTGAAAGGAGTCCCCAGTGGCAGAGGAACTGGGTTCCCTGTTCGTAGTGGTTTAACCAGGCAGGGAATTTATTTGGTCGTCTGCTCACAGAGACGTTGAAGGAATGGTCTATTTTAAAATTCAAATACTCCAGTAACATGACGTTCAGGGCCTGGCTGAAAGGATGCGGTGGTAGCTGGGGTTGGTATCCGAAGATGACGTTTTCTCCATAACTCACAGCACGATGAAAGCGAGCGACTGGCGTTGGGGAGGAAGCTTCCCAAGGCTCAGAAAGTTGTTTTGTAGGCTCCGTATTCCGTTGCACCCAATTTATTTACAGTGTTCGGTGCTGCATGCGTTCCCTTGCTGTGTTTCCTGGTTGTGCTGAGAAGAGAGAGCTTAGCTCTAGCCATGGGTAAACACCAGCGGCGTCTCAAAATCCTGTAGGAAAGTCTTTAGTTGGATAGCATGCTTTCATTTGGAGGCAGGAATAGCAAACATCTACCTGCGTGGCAGTTATCTAAAGCTCACGGTTCCTTTATGTACCGTACACAGGTATGGAAGGGGGGAGAGGGTGGGTATCTGCAGCATCCAGGCATGAAAACACAAGGTGACATTCCGCCCCTCCGGGGGGAAACCTCCCCAGCCCCGCTGAAGTACTTGGGATTGAACGTAGACCTGGGTCCCCAGCCAGGAAAGCAGCAGCTTTCAAAAGTAGGGATGCGAGTCTTTCAGGTTTGCTCTGTGCTGCCTGGCGCAAAGGGCTTGTGGCGACAAAACAAAACAAAAAAAAAAGCTGTTTGTACTTTATGAATCCAAGCCCTTGTAGAGAAGTTGTCTGCAGAACTCTTTAAATTACTTTTTTTGATCTTTTGGGTGTTTATTTCAGGCCACTGTATAACTGCAATAGAGAACTCGGCATGGAAATCGTAATTAATCTGTTTCGGATAAAGCAGGGGATTTTGGTTTAGTGTCTCAGAATAAGTGCTGTAAGGAGTATGACCATCAAAAAAGAATACGGCAAGGAGGAGCTAAAATTATCCGAATTCAAGTACGGAATCTTCAGCAGGCTCTGGATTCTTTGGGAAGGGGCAGGGGTTGTTTTTTGGTTTTGTTTGTGTGGGTTGGGCTGACTGTAGAGGGGTCGGAACAATGTATTTTCCGTGACATAGTCAAAAGAGGATTATAAAATCAGGGTCTGTGTATTATAACTGTCTGCACTGCTGTATAGATCTGATAGGGTCTAAAACCTGCCCCGTCCCCCACCCCCAGTAATTGTATGTAATCAAGAAATTACATGCTTTGATACAGGGCACAGGGGCTAAAGTAATCACATTTTTTTCCTCCGGGCATTTACTTAGCCCTAAAACAACGGGCGGGTGAAGACACGGCAAGATGTAAATACCGGGGTCTTAATAAAATGACTGTGTGCGCATGCGTGGAAATGACCACAAAATCCCATGGTTTTGGGAAATGCGTCTGTTGTTTGTTACCTCTGACTCTCCAAGGAGCCGGGGAGGCACCATCGGGAGCCAGGCTCTCTGTAGGAGATGCTCCCGTGGGATCCCATCTCCAGGGATGTTAGGGATGCCCCGCGGTTCCCGGCACCGCTCACTGGGTCGCATCGGCTTTTTGGCCCCGGTTGGAGTCTCCTGGATAAGCTGGGAGGTTGTGTCTTGGGTTAGGCCTTGTATTAAAACTCGAGGTGAGGGGTTGCTTCACCTCTTCCGTAGGCTCCTCTCCATTTATCCATCCGTAGCATTTTTTTTATTTTTTCCTCTCAAAGTCTGGCAGGGTTTGTGAAGTGCGGAGCAAGAGAAACCAAAAAGGGGAAAAAAGAAAATCTATTAAGCTTTGAACTACGTGCTGTCTGCAAATTGCCATTAGCCACGACTGCGTGTAAGAAAGCTTTTTAGTAGTTCACAGCTTTGGGATATTCTGATCTCATTAATATTGAGTATTAACCTGCGCTGTGTTTTTCTGCAGCATTAGCAGCAATCTGTCTGTTGAATACAAATTAGATTTTTAAAAATTAATTAGTTTATTTATTTTGCTGCAGTCCAAATTCAGCTATGGGTAAAGGTTTAAAGATTATATTTATGGGGCACCTGCGTGGAGTAGTAGTTTGGGTTCTGGTTTGGATGTTTGTGAGGGTGCTATTTATTTGGGTTTTTTGGGTTTTTTTTAATGCTACTTCTGCAGCATACCAGGAAAACAGGTGGGATATTTACATCTCCTTTTTTGATTTCTTTTTTTTTTTATTTTAAAGCGTTTGATCCCGTCGAGGCTTTAGGAGCTCATAGCTTATTTGAATTAAAAGAGAATCTGGTCCTTTCACACATTGGCAAAATCTGAGGACAATAGTCCGTTTGCAGATCTTGCGTGGTTTCAAAAGGGCTTTGTAAGCAAAAAACGAGCCCTGCAATATCTGGGAAGCCCACAAAAGGTGCTGAGCAGCTTCTGCACCTAACGAATGTCTTACAAGGATACTTGCAAACTGGCCGGACGGAGCCCTGAAGAAGGAGGGGGGTGGTGCGTGTGGAGACTTCTCCTTGGCAAAGACACCCAACGCCAATCTTGGGTGTGTTGTGTTTGCCTGTCTCAGCCTGGGAGAAAATAGAGCGTGTTCCTTTGCCCAGCTGCTTGCCTGTTGCCCTCGCCAGAAGTTTTCGGCCGGCTGAAGGCACACGGAGCTGATCCACGGCTCCTCTGGACCAAAGCTCCATAGGTAGGAAAAGCATCTTATAGCTGGGGTGGTTTGGGCTTGCTCTCCCCCCTGGGTAATTCACCACCACCCCCAGGCGTATGGGTACAGGGTATTTATACCTGCAGCCTTTTTCTTTGGGGTGAGGGGTGGAGAAACGTGCCACGTGACAGCTCAACATTACGTGATTCGATTCAAAAGGCACTCCCTCCCCATAATTATACTTTATCTATTTATTTATTTATTTATTTTTAAATTACACGCATTGGACAGACGAGACAAAATCCCCTTGATCTTCACAGCGCCTTGAAAAATGAACGGCAGAGAAAATGTTTGTTCTTTGAGCTTGGTTTTACACCTGTGTCCCAGGCTCTGTTTTGTTGGCAATTTCAATCCATTAGAAAGAGAAACAAGTCTCCACAGATCGCGTTATGTCCAGCAGCTTCCCATCTAAATCTGAAGCGTAATCGTGCACAAACATTGACTTGACCAGTATTGCTGGTGGCATTCGTGTTAAGTGGATAGTTAAAGGCTCAATGACCCCTTTGAAACCAAGTGCTTGCTTTTTGTCACGTATGTATTGATGGTACCTCTGTGTGAGGCCGGCAATTGTTTTTTTTTATTTATTTATTTATTTATTTCCTTCTCTTTTTTTTAGAAAAAGCCTTTCAGCTGCTGGCACAGTCTCTCTGCTCCATTTCCCGCGCTGGTTACGATCGAGCTGTTTGGACGGGGCGCGGGGCTGTGTGTCCATCAAAGCCCAGCCCGTTCGTACCTCGGGGTTTCTTCTGAAATTTGGTGAAGGGCCATTAAATAGCTTTTCCCCGGTCATCGCGGCAAGACGAGAAGTTGCTGGTTGGATGAGGAAATTTATGTGATGCAAAGGAAAATCCCTCGGGCCTGGGAGTTTAAGTAGCATTGAGTGTTTTCTTTGGTGAGCCCAGTGAGGAGGAGGTCTGCTTGTGGTGGGGTCTGAGAAGTAAAGGGACAGGGAGGCCCTAACGCCCAGTGTTGCCCCTTGATTTCCTCCACGGTGAGCTTGTCATCATGTGGCTGATGGGTGGAGAGAGTAAAAATCGCTACGTACTTGCTTTTCTGAGTGTCTGTGACAAATGAAAAAGCAGTGCACAGAGGTCTAAAAAGCACCTGATCGGACAAGTTGTTGCTTTGAGGTTCGGTAATGGAACACGTTGCTGGAGGCTTTGGGCTGAAGTATGAAGGGATGATCACTTTTTATGGCACTTAGCAGCAGCTTAACACAAGCAAGTACTGCAGGGGCCAGATGCTCCGTGTTTTTTACGTGGGATTGGATCTTCTAATGCTTTTAGTCTCCTGCTCCTACCAGACAAACGTCTGCATCACCCACTGGAAACGGGCTGAGCCTTGGGCTGTTGGGTGAACACCTCCAGCTAAACACCGAGGAACCTGAATCAAAGCAAAGCTCTCTATTGAGAGCTATTCGTAGTCTCTCTCTCCTCCCGTGATGAATTAAATTAATTTACTTAAAAAAAAAAAAGAAAAAAAAAAAGAGAAAGAGGCAGCTGGTAAAACCAAGAACACACTGAACTTGGCACTGGTCCTCTTCTGCAAGTCTGGGACTCATAAAAAGACTTGGACACAGGATGAAGCACCTTGAGCGAGAGCCCCTGGCCGCTGCCCAGGACAGCTGCAGAGACGCCGCAGCCTCCTCTGCCAAGGAAGGGTGTTGCAATATGCAGCCGCTCCTGGGGCCAGAGGGTCTTTCCCTCTAGCTGCTCTCTCCCATGGAAAAACATTCCCCCAAAAGCAAAGACAGAGAGCCGTTCTCCTCCTGGGACCATCCTGGGGGGGGTGGGGAGGTCAGATAACATCTTTCGAGGTGCCACCCTGCAGCCAAAGAAATGGAGTAGGTATTGCAATGCCTCGATCTGCTCTTTGGGACTCCTGTGGTTGCAGCGTTGGGTGTTTTGGGGCTTGGCCTGCTGGAGAGCAGCTCTGAGGAGAAAGACCTGGGAGTCCTGGTGGACAACAGGATGCTCATGAGCCAGCAATGGGCCCTTGTGGCCAAGAAGGCCAAGGGCATCCTGGGGGGCAGCAGGAAGAGTGTGAGCAGTAGGTGGAGGGAGGTCATCCTGCCCCTCTGCTCTGCCCTGGGGAGGCCCCATCTGGAGCACTGGGACCAGTTCTGGGCTCCCCAGTTCCAGAAGGACAGGGAACTGCTGGAGAGGGTACAGCAGAGGGCTACCAAGATGATGAGGGGCCTGGAGCATCTCTCTGATAAGGAAAGGCTGAGGAACTTGGGTCTTCTTAGTCTGGAGAAGAGCTGAGGGGGGATCTGATCAACACCTATAAATCCTTCAAGGGTGGGTGTCAGGAGGATGGGGCCAGTCTTTTTTCAGTGGTGCCCAGGGACAGGACAAGAGGGAACGGGCACAAACTGGAACATAAGAAGTTCCACCTAAACACGAGGAGGAACTTCTTTCCTGTGAGGGTGGCAAAGCCCTGGAAGAGGCTGCCCAGGGAGGTGGTGGAGTCTCCTTCTCTGGAGACATTCCAAACCCACCTGGACACGTTCCTGTGGGACCTGCTCTGGGTGGCCCTGCTTTGGCAGAGGGGTTGGAGTAGATGGTCTCCAGGGTTCTCTTCCAACCCCATGTGGTTCTGTGATTCTGTGTTGCCCGATGTTGCGTGTGCGGGACCGAAGGCAAACGGGTGCTTTTGTAAAACGCAAATGTCTCCTGTAAAAGGAAAAAAAAAAAAAATTAAAAAAAAATCTCGCTTTCTTCTTCCCTCGTGGTGTTAAGGGAGACCGTCCTCCCGGATCAAGCACGGTGCTGTGCTCTGTGTCTCCAGGAGATCTCCCCACCGCTGGCCTAACCCTTTGTATGCCTCTTCTTTCGGAGGAGCTCTAGGGAAAGTTGAAGGAATCCTTAGGAAAGGCGGGGGAAGGCTGTTTTTTTGGACAGGATTTTGGCAGGCCCTGCGAGCGAGGAGTCTTGTCAAGTCCTGGTTGTGCTTTTGGAAAGCTTGCTGTCACGTTATGGAGAAGGACCTCTGCTTCCAGAGGAATAACTTGCTGGTTTAGGGAAATGTACGGTGGGTCTGTACCCTCAGGCGGTTGATTCTAAGACCAGTAGAGATACGGTTTCTTTAAAGTCCTAAATTAAAGGGTAACTTATTTTTCCTTCTTAAACTGTGCGATTGGCCATTTGCAGTGTTCCAGAGAGGCAGTGAAATTACTGCTGGCTCTCCCACGATAAATCCTCGACCTTCCCCACCACTTGAACATCAGCAGATTCCCAGTGCTGTATATAGGGGGTGGAGGAGGGAGCTGTGGAGTTACACACACACGCCCTGACACACGCACGTGGTTGTTAGCAGCTTCTAGCGAGCGCCGGGCCGGCGTCTCATGGCAGTGTCCAAGGGTTTTGTTTCCTCCTCTGGGCGATGCAGAACAGCTCTGGTGCGAACTTCAATAGAAGTGTTGCCAGCAGGTCCAGAGAGGTGATTCTGCCACTTGACTCTGCTCTGGTGAGCCCTCAGCTGGAGTACTGTGTGCAGGTCTGGAGCCCTCAATATAAGAAGGGTATGGACCTGATGGAGCAGGGCCAGAGGAGGGCCACAAAGATGATTGTTGGGGTTGGAGCACGTCTGCTAGGAGGACAGGCTGGGGTTCTTCAGCCTGGAGAAGAGGAGGCTCCGGGGAGAGCTAATAGCGGCCTTCCAGTACCTGAAGGGGGCCTACAGGAAGGCTGGGGAGAGCCTCTTTGCAAAAGGCTGTGAATGACAGAACAAGGGGTAATGGCTTTAAACTGGAGACAAGCAGATTTAGATTGGAGATTAGGAGACGCTTCCTTACTGTGAGGGTGGTGGAGCACTGGAACAGGTTGCCCAGGGAGGTGGTTGAGGCCCCATCTCTGGAGATATTCAAGGTGAGACTCGACGAGGCCCTGGGCAACCTGGTCTAGTTGGGGGTGTCCCTGCTGACTGCGGGGGGGTCAGACTAGATGACCTTGAAGGTCCCTTCCCACCCAGATGATTCTATGAAACAATATCCTCCTACCCATGATGTCCAAGCTGTCCCCCTGCACAGCTTCACATCACATCCATCCCTTGGATTCCCCAGGGTGGGGTGGTGGTGGAGGAGAGGTGTCACATTTGTGGGTGTGCGGCTGTGTGTGTGGGGTAACGGTTTTAAATTGGAAGAGGGAAGATTTAGAGGAGATATTAGGAAGAAATTCTTCCCTGTGAGGGTGATGAGGCACTGGAACAGGTTGCCCAGAGAAGCTGTGGCTGCCCCATCCCTGGAGGGGTTCAAGGCCAGGCTGGATGGGGCTTGGAGCAACCTGGTCTGGTGGGAGGTGTCCCTGCCCAGGGCTGGGGGGTTGGAACTCGACGATCTTTAAGGTCCCTTCCAACTCTAACTATTCTATGGTTCTATGATCCTCCTATGCCCAGCCCAAAGGGCTCCTGTGGTGGTACTTGGCTTTTTCCTCCGAGCTCTCGACGTTCACCCCACTGATCCGTCATCTGGCAGCGGCGGCAGCAAGAAGCTGAAACCTCATCTGGGCGTGATGCTGACCGCCGAGATGCAGCGTGAAACGGTGGTGGTGTGTGCCATGTGTCCTTCCCCCCCCTTCCCCATCTCAGACATCAGCAGCTTGTGAGCTTTATGTGAGCTGATGGACGCGGAGGGAGTGCTGTGGGTGTAGAGAGGGGCAGGGAGGATGGTTTCAGGGCTGCACACATCTGTTGCCTGTCGCGTCGTGCTCACCACAGAGCAGTGGGAGGGGGGGCTTTTTTTTGACACTTCGGATTTTCTTTCCAGTTCAGTGGCTCAATCCTGGTTTTTCTTTCCTACCTTAATGTCATTTCGCGTTTCGCTGTAAATTATTCACTCGCCGGTCCAGAAATAGGAAGTTTGAAGAGAAAAATACCAAGCTGGCCATAGGCAGGTTAAGGAAAGATGAGAAGATGCTTGTGTCAGGAGATGATGAGCTCTGAGTTAGCGCTCTGGTTTAGACGGAGCAGATGAGCCCTGCGTGGCACCTTGGAGCCAAGTGTGAAAGCGAGGGGCATGAGTCCCATCCCAAGCCTTTACCTTTGAGAATAAACCAGACAAAACAGCGTCTGTGGGCTTCCAATGGCTGAAAAAGCTTATAAATTACAGAATACGTTTAAAAAGAGAGTTAAAAAAAAATATATAAAATACACGGTGTATTAGAAATCCAGGGGAACTATTGCAAGTTACCCCATTTCCTGGGCTAAGGTTACATCCCGGGATGGAAAATCAGAGGCTCTCCTTGGCCTGCGTGTTCTGCAATAACATTTTATCAGCAGGCAAACTCTCATTAAATACACCCCATCGGCTGCGCTCAGGCTGCCAATTTTTGAGTGGAAACATTGTATTAACTTGGCTGTTCCCCGCAGGATATTACTCTTGGAAAATTATAACAAAGTGAACAATCCCCAAATCAGCGTTTTTCATTTATAGCAGGCCATAATTTACAGTACGGTATGGATCTATGCCTGCCTGGAGAATTCCCTGTCTGCCAGGGCAGGGAACAGCCTAAATCTCTGTATTTTGCCCAGAGAAAGCATTTCTGTCTTTACTTAACATTTTTACAATCTTTACTTAGAATCTTTACAAAAATTTGTGTCTTTACACGGCAGCTTGGATCTATGTGGCCTCCGCGTTCCGCTGCGTGTTACGTGTAATGAACTCACTATCAACTGTCTAATCCCAGATTGAGCATCCTTTTCAGGACCACAGTTTATCTCCTCCATGTGAATGACATACGTTTCTGGGTGCCAAAAGCAATGGTTGTATCCCTCAGCCCATCAGATCCCAGCCTGCAACAAGCTCATTGAGGTGAAGAATTTGGAAGGGAAAGGAGAAGTCCTTCAAATGCTATATAAAAACCTAGCATCAAGTGTTTTAAAGAGGAGTTTTGGGGCACCCCAAGTAAAAAAGCTATTTCCAGGACAGATATTGCTCTCCTGCTGGAGAGCAGCTCTGAGGAGAAAGACCTGGGAGTCCTGGTGGACAACAGGATGCCCATAAGCCAGCAATGGGCCCTTGTGGCCAAGAAGGCCAATGGCATCCTGGGGGGCATCAGGGAGAGTGTGAGCAGCAGGTGGAGGGAGGTCATCCTGCCCCTCTGCTCTGCCCTGGGGAGGCCCCATCTGGAGCACTGGGTCCAGTTCTGGGCTCCCCAGTTCCAGAAGGACAGGGAACTGCTGGAGAGGGGACAGCAGAGGGCTACAAAGATCATGAGGGGCCTGGAGCATCTCTCTTAGGAAGAGAGGCTGAGTGACTTGGGTCTTTTTAGTGTGGAGAAGAGAAGGCTGAGGGGGGATCTGATCAACACCTATAAATCCTTCAAGGGTGGGTGTCAGGAGGATGGGGCCAGTCTTTTTTCAGTGGTGCCCAGGGACAGGACGAGAGGGAACGGGCACAAATTTGAACATCAGAAGTTCCACCTAAACATGAGGAGGAACTTCTTTACTGTGAGGGTGGCAGAGCCCTGGAAGAGGCTGCCCAGGGAGGTGGTGGAGTCTCCTTCTCTGGAGACATCCAAACCCACCTGGCCACGTTCCTGTGGGACCTGCTCTGGGTGGAGCTGCTTTGGCAGGGGGTTGGACTAGATGATCTCCAGAGGTCCCTTCCAACCCCTTGTGATTCTGTGATTCTTTGCGCTCCAGAATGGGGCCTCTGTAATAGTTTCCTTATCTGGATAAGGACAATGCGGTTGTTTCATTTAAATTTTGGAAGCTTTAAGTAAGCAATGTCCCCAATGTCTGTGAAAAGAGTAGAAAATTCTGCTGTTGCAGGAAAGAGAGAAGAAAACCTTTTTTTTTTTTTTTTTTCTTTTTCCTTATTTCCCACCCCCCCGGTAAAGTTTTCTTTGTCAAGGTTAAGCAATTCGCCACTTTCTTTGTCAAGGTTAAGCAATTCGCCACATGTTCCTAGGTACAGTCCTCCGAGTAGTTGTTCCCTTTTATTTGCGTAACAATTTGTATCAGCAAAGGAAAACACAGCTCAAGCGATTGGCTTTGGCAGTTTCTTTTTAACAGAGGGAATGCAAACACTAAATTGTAGCTGGAAAAGGTCTGAGTCCTGGGGGGGGGGTTGGTGGTGACCAGCCCCTAGTGTCCACAGAGGTGTGGTTGTTGGTGCATTTCTGTACGTATTTACTTACGTGTATCCATGGAAATGTATGTATATGTATATTCATATTTTCACACGTCTGCTGCGTAGAAACCTTGATTCTTTAAAAACATTACCAATGGGTTTGGTGGTTTGCTTTGGTTTTGGTTTTTTTCAATTGACCTTAGTCTAACTTGCTATCAGTGATTTCACGACAATGGGAAAAGAGCCATTCCAGTGCAAGTACTTCTGAGAGTGCCAGCCTTAGATATTGTTGGATGTTAAAAAATAAAGTGAAGTAAAATTTGCTTGGGAAAGTATAGGTTGTTGGTTTTTTTTCTATCCAAACCATACTTTATTTTCTTTCCCTCTGGAGCAATTTTGCAGAGGCTTAGATGGGAAAGTATGCTTCCCTTAATAACATTACAGATGGGGGAAGGGGGCAGATATGGTCTGCCTTGGCTTTGTTTGTTCCCATCGACTCCGGTATGGCCTCTCCCTTTCATATTCAGTTTCATTTGACTTAATATTCTGCTTCAAAAGAGAGCAATTAAACAAAAGGTCTGCGCTTTGTGCCAGCATCTTTGAAGCCAACCATAAGACTCCATTCCCAGAGGATGAAAGATAATTTCTGAGGAGGCCTAAAATTTCTAGTGCGTGAACAAAGCAAGTGGATGGTTTTACTAAACGGCTGTAGTTATTAATAATTGTATTAACTGCCTGCTGTGGGTCTACACCCCTTGATTTTTTTGCTTTATTGTGCTGGTAACCAGCTCGGTTCTTTTTAACACCGGGGAGGTGCAGTTGAGTGATGGCTGGTGCTGGTTCTGCTCACCTCGTCCTACCGCCTGGAGAAGGGGATGGAAGTGAAGCTACCAGATCTCTCCTTTCCCCAATTTATTTATTTATTATTTTTAAAAGAAGGCGGCGGGAATAGTTCGACCTACCCTGCACCCTGGCAGGTGATGCTATTGTATGGAGTGACGTTTTGGGGACATCGGAAAGTCACGTTACTTTCATTACTGTCCTGTGGTTGTGCCATTAGAGTCAAAGGACCTCTTTGGCAGTGTTATTTTTCTTTCTTTCTTTCTTTCTTTCTTTCTTTTTTTTTTTTTAAACATTAAAATACATTCACCAAGACTAGGTTCTCCATTCCAAATTTGTTATTAAGAGTCAGCATATTTGATGCCTTTGTGGGTGGGCTCATAAAAACCTGATCTTGGTTCATGTTCTTTGCATAATGAAGAAGAAAAAGTAAAAACACCTCTGGGGGATCATGATAATTGAAACCTAATTCCCAGGTATTTAAGCATATTAATGTCTTTAAAGACAGGGCCAGAAACTGATGGGAACATCCAAGGACGATTTCGTACATATTTGTGGGAGGGGAAAAAAAGTATATAGCTTTTATAATTTTTTTTTTCTTTCAAATCCAGTCTTCTCATTGTTTCTTAAAAACACCGTGGGTTAAAAAAGCAGAAGCAGCACATAAAATACTGATTTTTGATTGTCAGCCCTGCCACTCACCAGGGGGAAAGCAGATGCTTCCCGTGGGGTTGCTCCTCTGTGGGAATTCCCTTCCAGCTCCAGGGGGTTGAGAAGAAGCTGTGCCTTTCCCTACTTCACAGGTGGAAGGGCAGTGACCCCAAAGGCCCACGCCAGAGCTCATGGGCTGGGATTATGTGCCTCTCTGGGATTACTGAGTGAAGATAAGGTTGGCAACTAGCTCAGTGCAACCTGGTGGCCCGACCTGAGCCCTCTATGCAGCGAGAGAGAGTGGGAAAGCTTGAGGAGAGGAGGCAGCGATGTGAGTGAAAGGAAGGTAGATCTTAGCTGCTGCTTTGCAGCTGAAAGGTCTCTCTGCTTTTCACCTTCCAAAAAAGAGAGAAGGTATGTTGCTGTGGTTAGGCACCGGGTTCAAAACCTAAGCCTTGGCTGTAATGAAATGTAAAAAAAAAAAAAACCAAAAAAAAAAAACCAAATAATAGATGAGAGCGAACAATTGCTTCCCTGAGGCTAATTTGAGGAGGATGATTAATGGTATCTCAAACGTGCAGTGATACAATTCAAAATACCCCCCCCAGCAGCTGAATACCAGAAATTATTCTACAGTTAGTAGGCTATGTATGCAAAATACAGCATCTCACTTGTAGCACCCGTTTTTGAACTTTCTGGGGAACTTCTCTCTGCCAGTAAGTGTGCTTTATAAAATTGATTTTTTTTTTTCTTTTCATATACTTCTTTTTGATCCTAATCCTGCGTTTGCAACGCAAAGCTCTGCTTTGCTAAGCACAGTTAGGACCAGGGCATCGGGATGGGTGGAAGCAGCCCCCTCTGCCCAACGCTACCCAGCCCACCAGAGGGGTCTGCAGAGGGAAAATTGCCTCCATTTCTGGACCATGAATCCAAGAGCTTTTCCTAAATTGCCGAGGAGCTAACTCCAAACTCTACAACGAGCATCGGGTATAATAAAAGGGAAAGCTCTGAAAGCCTAGGAGGGCAATTCAGGTTCTTTAGGATGGAGATCTTCACTCTCAGCGCTAAAACCTGAAGTCTTATATTGGGCTGTGTGAGTTGGAAGTGATGGGCAGCGTTGACTTCTGCAGTGTTGAGAGTTTCCTCGTGGCGTAGCATTAGGATTAACAGAATATCAAGGTCTGACTGAGCTGAAATGATCAATCTCAGCACGTAGTCAATGCAACCAAAAGCCAGAAGGCTGCACGTGCAAGGGCTTTTGTTCTGATGTGGAAGAAATGGCCGTGCCGATATGCAGAATTAGGTTTTAATTAATGAGAAGTCAGGACGGCGCCGCGTCTGAAAAGGACAATCTGACATTTAGAGCTGAACTGAGAGCGAGTGGGTGATGTATAGAGTCTGCTTTTATATAAATCGGCAGGGTGGAGGAACTTCTTGTATTCTGGCATCATATAAATCATGTTTGCGGTGGACCTCTATCCTTGGTTTGATAGAGAAGCCATTTGCTAGGCTCACTGGCTCGCAAGACTCTGTCTGCTAGCAGTTTTTAAAAGCATGCAGGGTTCTTGGATCGTATAAGTATAGATAGGATTTAAGGTGGTTCATTTCTTCCAGGAGAGCTGTAGAACGTTACAACTGAAGAGCTACTGGACAGTTTCAAATGGGCATTGGCTGCTTTGCCTTTTATGGGCCTCCTGGCCCACCCTTCAAAAAGGAAAATTGCTTTTATACCCCAGGCTTTGAAGTTGTTTAATGGTTTCTTGCCATCCTGGTGAGCTCTTGGGATTCTCCCGACATTCTGTGTGGAAGCTGGACGCTTGCCAGGTGGGCAGGTTGGTGTGAGCTATTCCCACAGGGCTCTTGCTGAAGCATCAGATACGTTGAGGCTGTTCTAACCTGTTGTTGGGACGTCTCCCAAGTTCTTGTAGATAACGTGGTTGAATTCTGTACGTTCGTCTCCGGGGAGAGATTTCTGGGTCCCTTCCCACATTTCAAACTGGTACTTGCCTGCATACTTACGGTTAAATGCCCATGGCCAACGCTGCAGACTGTTGAATCCTTTCTGCATAAGACATAAGGAGGTTTAATGCTTAGCCCTTGGTTGGGGGAGTAAAGCCATGTGTTCTGCCTGTGTTTTCTCATTCCTCAGCATTTGGAAGAGCAAAAGGTTTTGGGGAGGGGCTGTGCATCTTTTTGGTGTTTGTTTTTTTGTTTTTTTGGTTTTTTTTTTTAAATGCTGTTCCATGGGCAGCTGATGTGGGTGATGGGATCGGTTAGACGTCGCTCCTACCAGCACTGCTTCTCCGTCAGGGAGTTATCTTTAGGTTTTTCAAAATGTCTGCCCTGGGGTCACGGACTCCCTGTGTAAGGCTGCGTGTGAAGAAAATTCCTGTAACCAATCTTTTACGAAGGGGAGACAATGAAGTCAGCAGAGAGTCTTGTAGTCGCCTGGGATAACTGCTGGCTTTTCCTTCATTTCTCTGGAAAATGTGCATGCGAGGTGGTAGGTCTGATGAGTAACTCGCTACCTGGCAAGATCCTTATGTACAATTAGCAGCCATAGTGCAACTGAGATGAACGCTGATTGTCCTGGTTTGTACACGTCATTGTGTCTCCTGTTTTACATTTCAGCTGAGTATTTTTTTTAAGGTGTATTGTTCCTGCACGTCACCCTGGTTCTATTCCTTTCATCCCTTCTAGGTGACAGTGTCCTCTCTTTGCATTACCAAGCAAGCGTGAACTTTCCATAGACCAAATCTTTGGCTTGAGCGGGAGGTGCCTGCTGGAACCTGTGGACTTTGTAGTGTGAACTAAAAGCCAGAAAGCCAAAAAAAAGAAAAAAAAAAAAAAGGCTTCAGACGTTGTGGTGGAGGAACGTTGTGGTGGAGGAACGTTTTAGTGGAGACGTTTCAGCCCGGCCACTCATTACTCATCCAAATCCAGTGGTTGCACTGAGCCCGAGTGGGAGGGACGTTGCAATCCCATGCTGTAGAGAGGAAGCACAAATATGGGATATTGCCCCAGAAAGAAATTCTGATTATTTTCTCAGTGGAACTGTCTCTGTGTGTGTGCCGTTTACCCTGTGGCCTCGATACCGGTGGAGGGATGCAACTTTAACTGTTAACCTCAGCAGAGTTTTGGTTAACGGTTCCTGAGCTTAGCTTTAAAATGAAAAAATTGATGAAACTGTGAAGAAGTGTTTCTGCAGCGGCTTCACCTTCTGAAGTCTCTGCTCCCTTTGCACGCAGAAATCTGTGATCCATTCTGCTTCACCTGCCCTTTTGCTAAAGCTTTGGCATCTTAAACACTTCTTGGCTTTAACATACATGTTCTCTTGAAGGATTTAAAATAAGATATCGTATTTTCAAGTGTTTTAGGAGGTGGAAGGAGGAAGGGAAGTTAAAAGTATGAAATGATTAGGAGATTGTATGTTTAATGAAAACACCCTTTTACGTGGAAGTCGTGATGTACCTGGCAAATGGCTACAGGTAGGAATGATGGATTAATTAAAACTGAAAGGAAAAAATTGCGTATTATTAAAAAAAAAAAAGTAAAAGCTATGATGGACATGTAGAGCAGACGCTTCTTTTACTCTTAATGAAGAGCTCAGTCTGATTAATGTAGAAGGCCGGAGTGACTTCTCATCAGAGCTGTACGTGCCAGGCCAAGTCTGAGCAGGAATACTTCTCTGGGTTAATAAACATTTGTTCTTTGCCTGGGGTGCTGAACAACCCTGTTGTTCTATTCCGCCGTGTGGAACACCTCAGTGAGCTTTACAAAGGAGACCGAAAAAAAAAAATAAAATCCAACTTGGCTGAGCAGAGCTCCGCGTGTTTATATTAAGAGCTGGAGGATGTTCCCCCCCCTCCTCTGCCTTCAACTCCTCGATTGGCGAAACTACTCCCTGTCCTCTCTGAAGAGCTTCAAGTTGAGACAGTTCCTCTGCAGCAGCAGCCCTCGCCGCCAAGGTTTCGGCTCCAGGATCCCCTGGGGAAAAGCGGAGGTGGGAGCCAGAGTTCCCTTTGGGACCATCTTTGGGACAACAACCTGGTGGCAGGAGGACAAAGTGGCTGGAGTAAAGGGTAGTAGCGCCCACAGTCTCCACGGAGAAGGGTCTCCAGAAGGAGCCCCTGGGGTCTACACAACATACCGTTGCATCTCGCGGGCAGGCGCGAAGAGCTGTAGGGGTGAATGCAAGCTGCTGCAGCGCTGTTAACTTCATGTGTGGCCAAATCCACTCCAAAAAGTCAAAGCAGATTAGGAAAGCGGAAAGCTGCCTGTTTAATGGCGAGCAGATACTTCTGAGGAGCGCGATATGTGGGTGGTGGTGGAGCAGAAGAGCTCTGTGTGTGTCTGTGCGTGCGACGCTGAGCCAGAATTAACTCTATATTAAAGCAGCCCTGTTGATTAAAGCCTATATGCTCCTGGTTTTATTTCATGGCACTTGGGAAGGGCTGCTTCTATTATTGTGAGCGTGGCACTAAGGCAGCGGGTACCACATACTGTGTTTCTATCATTTTTTAGCAGCACAATTTTCTCGCAAAATATTTTCTGCTGAGAATACAAGAGAAGGAGAAATGATGCTACAAACCCATTACTAATGCATCAACTTTTTTCCTAATCCACTCGTGCCTTGCATGCCTTTTAAATACGGCATGCAGTTCAACATCTGTTGGGGACTACTTGTATTTGTTCTTTTTCAGAGAATGCAAGTTGGTTTGATCCTCGCTTTTGCTTCAGGAGGAAGGCTTGAAAAATCACTGTTACACAAAACCCAACCAAAATGGTAAAGTTAATGAACTTTATATGTAGCACAGGCGTAAAATGGAGAGCTTTCCATATGCTTCTAAAAATTAATGAGTTGTGTCTGCTTAAAGTAAATGGAATTATATCTTCTCCCCTGGCCTCTTGAGTAGCAGAGATTTAGCACTGCTTTGTTGCAGAAATTGATATTCAGAACATCAGATAACAGCAGATATCACAGAACAGATAAAAACAGTTCGCAGAATAGATAAAAAACAGTTGACTTGAGGGTTTAACTTCAGTAATATATTGTATCTATGACCACCACCTTAGCTTTGTTAGAATGAATAGCATCCTTTATCTAGGTATTTCTCATGCAAATTATTACAATATTGTTTCCTGTGCTGAGAAAGACGGTCTGATTTCACTTATAATTGCAATATGGCAATTATTCAAGAGTTATTCGAGAAAAATCTAAGAATGATGCAATACAGCTTGGATTCTCATCAGTCTCGAAAGGCCCCAATTCGTTTCCCTGGCAAAGCTCTCAAGCCCCAGATCAGAATTTCCATCAAAACCATGTTGTTAAATGGCTGGTTCAAGAGGTCTCTGCCTTTCTCGGAGGCGATAAGGCTTTCAGAGCCGGGTTGCCCTTTCCCACCTCATCAGCACCAGTTGTTTTTCAGTGATTCCCAGCTTGGAAGAGAATGTCCCCGAGGGTTTCCCAGCAGAGTTTTGAAGGCTGAATCCCCCAGCCCACAACCATTTCTTGACCTCTGGGCGAGACACAGTGGCACAGGAATTGGGTAGAAGGTTGGGTGGGATTATTTTTTTTTCAATTCCGTTTATTTATGGCATATCTGGAAGCATTTGTAACCCAGCAAGGATTTTCCTGGAGTCAGGGAGCAGTGTGGCTGCGGGAAGCTGTTTCAGCCATCAGATGTAAAGTAGTTTTGCAGTGGGAGAAGGAATCCTTCTCCCTCCCACCCTCAGCACTCTCTTAGGAAGTTGACTTTGGGAATTGTGTGGCTGTGTTTGGCCAAGAGGACTGGGCTTCTTTTAAAAACATCCTGAAAATGAGCTTTTCTGAAGTTTTGTTGCTATCTGATACTTCTTTAATTTTTTTTTTTTCTTTCTATTAAATCTTCATTGCAGTTTCTTCTGAAACAAGGATGAGGTTTAAACTTTTGCCTTTGCTCCATGCCCGAGTTAAACATCACTAAAGTCCATGCCATCGGTTGAATGTTCAGCCATTAAGCAGAACTTAAGCTAATTGCTGTACTGATTAAACACCAGTTGTCACCACTCCCCCAAGTGAGTTGCCTGGGAGATATTCTTGTCAAGCATAATAAAACAACCTCTGAGAAAGCCGAGGTAAATTGGTGTGTGTGAGTGTAATTAAATATCGTTATTGTGGAATCTGTGACAGGACCACACTTGAATTTGTAATTTTATTACAGTGTACTTTTTTTTTTTCGTAGTGGAGCCTTTTCAGTATTTTCCTAAAAACACGTGAATTTTGTTCCTCCAAATCAGTCTTGCAAACGGCGTGTTTACTTGTTTGTTTGTTGAAAAGCAGATGAAATGAAGCGCGGAGCTGGATGTTCACCCGTGCAAACCTTTGAACTGAACAAGCCCAGAAGGTGTTTGTTTGCAGCTGTGGACATTCCTGGGCTAAAATATCTGGCCTCTGGTTCATAAATACCCCGTGGATCTCTAGATCCTAGATTACTAGGTGAAAAGAATTATTTTTATAATCGCTCTGCAGTGTAGCAAAAGTCATTATCTTCTAATCCTAAACAAGGGAATGTACTAGAAAAACCCAAACCAATCCTTTTTAAATTTAAACTGCTTTCTTCTTTGCTTGGTGTCACTGCAGAGCAGCTCCATGAGCAATCCCAGAGGGCTCTTCTCTCTTCTGAGGAGCTCGAAACCCCCCCATGCCTGAAGAAGTTGTTGTTCAGGACTCAGGGTGGTCACCTTCCCTTTCTACAGGTCAGAGGAAGCGGTGGCAGCAGTGCTGGCATAGGCTTTGCCCCTCTGCCGTCTTTCTCATCCTGGTGTATCCAAGCCCTCCTCCATCACCACTGTGCTTTGAAAAGGGGTTGCTGCACTGGCCCAGGTGAAAAATCCTTCCTTCCCAAGACAAAGGGGCTGGTCCCATGCTACTCCCCAGGGGTTGGGTTGGCATGGCTGGGAGGAGCGGTTCTGGGTCAGGGCAGGAGCAAGCAGGCTGGCCAAGATGTGCAGCCACTCTTCTACACCAACCTTTGTCACCAGTGTCTCTCTCAATTATGTAGTTTTTTTTTTTTTATAAAAACAAATGCAGTTAAGCGCTCTGATGACTAAACCCCAGGGAGATGCACCCTTTCCACTCATGTCCCACTGCTTGTGCTGGGGGTGCTGCAGTCAGGGCCCGTGGTTTTTGGGGTGCTGTGCTGGGCTATGCCTCATCCTTGATAAATGCCAGACTTGGCTTTGAGCTCCCTCCTGGCCAGCGAGCACGCGGGGAGAAGGAGCAAAGTGCCAGGGACTTGTTTGTGGTGCCCACAAGGAGGTATTGCTGCAGAGGTGGTGCCAGTCTGAGCTTCGGCCATGTGTCTGAGAGACAAACTCTTCTTCAATAAAACACTTGGAGTGGCCAAGGAGAGGTGTCTGTAGTGCTTGTTGCATCAGAGGATACACTTCATCTTCCCGGGTGACCAACAGCATCCTGGCCTGTGTCAGGAACAGCGTGGTGAGCAGGACTCAGGAGTGACCATCCCCTTATACCAGGCACTGGTGAGGCCCCAACTCCAGGGCTGTATCCAGTTTTGGGCCCCTCATCACAAAAAAGACACTGAGGGGCTGGAGCGGGTCCAGAGAAGGGCAACGGAGCTGGTGAGGGGTGTGGAGAAGAAGTCTTGTGAGGAGAGGCTGAGGGAGCTGGGGGTGTTCAGCCTGGAGAAAAGGAGGCTGAGGGGAGACCTTCTGGCTCTCTCCAACTCCCTGAAAGGAGGGTGTAGCCAGGGGGGGTCGGTCTCTTCTCCCAAGGAACAGGCAACAAGACAAGAGGAAATGGCCTCAAGTTGGGCCAGGGGAGGTTCAGGTTGGAGATGAGGAACAATGTTTCCACGGAAAGGGTTCTTAAGCCTTGGAATGGGCTGCCCAGGGAAGGGGTTGAGGCACCATCCCTGGAGGGATTGAAAAGCCGGGTTGACCTAGTGCTTAGAGACATGGTTTAGTGATGGTTTTTATCAGAGTGAGGTTGATGGTTGGACTAGATGATCTTGAAGGTCCCTTCCAACCTGGAATTCTATAATTCAGGACAGACTTGTTGTTCCAGCAGTCTTTGGATGGTGGCTGGTTTTATACAATAGTGCGGTGTGGTACCATGTCCAGGGACAGGAGAGTGAGGTAAGAGCCTGTCTCATGCTTTTATTTTATTGTATTCTATTTTATTTTTGTGACTAGAGGGAAGAAAAGCTGTAGAACATTTTTCAAGACAGTATTTGGAAACTCAGCTTTTTCCGGAGTCCTGAGCTGTGTTTCCGATACAGGACTGCGTCTTGGCAGAGTCTCTGGAGGCTGACGGAGGCTTGGGTGACAGGCTCTGAACCGGGAGAGCAAAAGATGTGAATTCCTAGCGTTTTGTTAACAGCTCTGTTCCCTTGACCTTCCTTTGACACAGTCCACCTTTCTGTGTGATCCAAATTCTGCTGAATCCTTCCCTTCTGTGAACAGGAGTGTAACATCTCTTTGAGAGTCCCCGGGTTGCCCAAGGCAATAACAAGTATTTGGTGCTCTTACAGCCTCAGACATTAGCAAAGGGACTTTCTTCAAACATTTACACCCTCCCTTTGTTTTAAGGATGTGAGGAATCCCACTGAAACTGAGCTGGCCTCTGAATGTTTGCAGGACAGGTCCTTTAATCACCCCTCGAGGCCTTGTGTTACTAATGAGTTTCTTCCTGAAGAAGGGGTCTGTCCAGAGCCAGGCCCATGCCTTCCCTTCTCAAAGCACACACCATTGCCTTTAGCTTTCCCATGTTTACTTCTTCATAAATACCACTGTATTGCGACGGCACGTTATAGTCCACGTCATGCGTTTGACAGCTGTGTCAAGTTTTATTTAGGGCTTTTTTAAAACCCTTGAACTCCTTACCACAGTGTTTACATGGGTTCAGAGAGCAAGCAGGGGAAATTTGTCGCTGAAATATCTGTCAAGTGCCATTAAATACAACTACATCCAGAATTTCTTCAGCAGCAGGTCGATGGAAAGACAGAAAACATCATGAGGGAGATCTTTTGTTCTTCACTGTGTTCCTGGCTGCTTTCATTTGCTGTTGCTGCTCCTGGAGCAGGGGACAAGAGGGAGAGGCTTATGGTCCAAAACATCAGAAGGCTCTTATGGTCCTGAGACAACGTTGAGCTTGACTTATTTGAACTCTGCACAAGTTAATGGGGATTTGGATGGTATAGGCTTTGAAGAAGAAAAGAAACAATAGAAGCATCCTTGGAGATAAACCCAGTACTGAATAAAATTGGCCTGGTCTGGTCTTCTCCATGAGTATCCAACCCAGTTTCAGCAAAGTAGTTCATTCAGATAGAGGGGGTTTCCTGCTCTCAGTGATGTTGTGGCCATGAAGCTGATATATACAGCAGGGTGGTTTGACATCAGGAAATGGAGGATCAAAGCAAAGGTTTTGAGGAGTGGTAAAACTTAAGTGGCGAATTTCAGAGAATTTCCTTCAACCCTGTAGCACTTTCCAGGAGAAGAACTTGCGTTAGTTGTCCATCTTAGAGCATTGCAGCAATATTTTAATTTTTAAGCATGAATCTCCATTTTTAAAAGGAAGCTTAATCCAAATGTGTGAATGCTGTTGTGAAGTTTCCACCACCAGCACGGTGTTTATATGGTTTGTAAGATTGTGCTTTTCTGATTCTGCTGATCTGTTAAAGCCTTTGAAACAATTAGCCCATTTCATGATGTTTTGTAGCTAACCAGGACCTTGCTGAATGAGCCAGAAGCTATTAACCTGCAGTCGTTCAACTGATTGAATGCGATTCCTGCTGATTTGCTGGTGCTGGACCTCTAGATGCTTCTCATAGCTGCCATAAATGGTTTTGTAACCTCCCTGAGGTTATTGGTATTCCCAGGAACAAAAATTCCTGAACAGTTTGTTTCCCTCTTGACAGCCACAGCTGGACAGGCAGAAGATGACCCTGCTGTTATTTCTGCACTCTTTGCCTTTTAGCATTCACTGGTCGGAACTCAAGAAGACCATTTGTAAGAAGATTATGGTGCCTCTTCCAGCTGAAGGCACTTTTTTGGATGAAAATCGCCACCTTTCACATACACGTACACACAATCTCCAGGAGAGCTCTTATGCTGCTCGTTCACTTCAAATGGCTCCACCGGCTTTTGAATCAGTGTTAGTCGCTCAGAGGAGCCGGGCAAACTAGTTTGCAAAATTCAGCAAATGCCTCGAAGAACCAGCAGTGCTGATTCAGGGGGAATGTCCTGTTTGACATTTAGGAACCTTCTCCCCGTTGGAAGTAGATCCTGCGTTTTGCCTGTATAGATTTGGCGAGCCACAGATTCGTGGAGCTAATAGCGATAATAACCAGTGATGCCGAGGCTGTGGCAATCCTGTGGATTTCAGCAGCACCAAAGCATCTGTGCTAAAGCTGCATTCAGTGAAAACCAAGCTTTAGTCATAAAATTAACTTCCCTTTCAATAGTATAGAAATGGAGTGTATCATGGAAGTACTATATGTTTATTTACTAACAGTATGCTGCCTGAAAATGCTTAGAGAACAGCTAACGGTGTAAAACACAGCTGTTTCTCAAGGCTTTTCTGGGGAGGCTTTGAATAACCTCAGCTCACACAGATATGAAGAAAGCAAGTCAATACCTGGGTGTGACTTTTGGGATCAGGCCCAGTGCTTTGTAAATCAGCCATCTCCAGTATATTAATGAGTATTTACTTCAGTGTAGGGAAATAATACATCTGTGGCATACCCTTTATCTCTGTAACAACTCTTTTTTTCTTACAGCTTTTCACAAAGATATAACTAATATGGCTCCGGAAGCCTGTGAGAAGCCTGAAGTGAGAGTTGAGGCTCTGCTGTGGTCAGATGAATGTTACGCAGGTTTTGTGTGCCTGTTACAAAAGCTTCATCTTTTTTTTTTTCTTTCCCTCTAAACAGTCAAAGTTCACAAATGCTTTGCCGCTTCCGTAGCGGTGGCATTATACGATAACTGATGAGATGTTTGTTTGTGGGATGAACATGGTAGGAAAAATGTGCCGTGCTGGACAAGTTGTAATGGTGCAGGTGTGTGTTTTACCTGCTAACACACCTACTTACGGGCACCCAAAGGCCAGAACAAGGAGTGCACGAAGCGTTCAGATACACAGTGTGTGGCCGGAGGCAAGGTGCCCCTTGATGAGAGTTAGGAGGCAATCGCCTTCAGTCAACAACAACAGAAATGGCTGTTTTGGATAATGGTAGTAGAAGAATGTTATTGATGACTTGTGCAATCCAAATGTATGACGTCGAGGCAGCTGCAGGGCTTTTGTTGTTGTTCTGTGTCCTGATTCCAATCTCGAGTACATGCCAGTTACGTTTGGTCACGGGAAGCGTTCCTTGGCTGCACGTGATCTCCTTGTGACAAAAATGGCTCTTTTCTCAGAGGTCAGAGAGCATCTCCTTTGCTTCAGCACTGGAGGGCTGCCCGACCTGCCTTCCACTGACCTCCAAAATGGCAAGTGTCAGATAAACATGCCTTGGAGAAGGCTTTGCTATTTTTGCCAGTGTTTTGGGGATGCAAGGTTTCTGTCATTCCCATTGTCTCCCTGGCTCCTTGAAGATAAGTCCTAAGAATTTCTAGAAAGCATTCCCAGAAACTGTCAAAAAAGCTTCGTGCTCTCTGGTTATTGGGAGCTTTCAGATATTGGTTCATGCTGCGGCTGATCAGGTAATCTCAAGGACACCAACTCTTTACCTTCTTCAAAGCATTTCAACTCTCTGATAGTATCTGCTAAGTCAATCAAGAACAAAATAAATAATGTTAAGTGAACAAGAGCGAATTTGTTACTGCAGGAATACATTTGAGGCATTGGTACCCTCTAATTTGAAAGCTCTTCTTCCTAATAGGCAGACGTGAGGTTGGATTTTCATGGTTGTATCCCTAAACCAGTAAATCCATTTAATGGATCCACCTCAGAATTTATCAGAATGAGAAGACTGTTTGCCTGTGTTGGAAATAATGTCCAGCATAGATGGCAAGGAGTATGAGAGAAAGATTGCATTCACACACCAGTAAGAGGTTTCCAAACCAGAGCAGCAGAGGAATGCAGGTCAAGAGCAGGGTGTCCTTGTGTTGTGACATGGCATTGCTGCATGTGGTGGAGCAAATGCAGTTTGACTCTTAATGGTAGGTGCTTGGACGTGCAGCCGTGGTTGGTGATACAGAAGGATAAGCGCCTGCTGGGAACAGACCCAAGTCATCTTAGCCTCCCTGATGCATCAGTGCTCCTGGTGACTTAATGTCATGATGGTCTCACTACCGTCCCCGCTTGGTTTTGACTTCATGGTGGTCAGTTTGACCTCATGGCTGGATTAAATGATGTTCAAAGTCAGGGATAGCGATTATCATGTTTAATGTTACTCCAAAGCAGCAAGCGTCAACCTTTCTCTCAATCTCTCTTTTGTCTGATTGTGACGGCTAATATTTTTATAACTATTTGACTTTCTGGGAAGAGTGCTTTTGAGAATGGCTGTTTATAAATAAAGTGAAAAGGTGTGTACCCAAAGTGGTGCCTGGTGAGGGTGGGCAGATTGTGAAGCCATTAAGCACGACTCGATCAGACGTGCAGGTAAGAACCTCTATATATCTTTAATAAACACTTGTCTAGTGCAGCATAGTCTATGAAGAGTTTTCTCACTGAATTAAACAAAATGCAGTGTTCCTGCATTTTTATAAAAAATTCATGAATGGATCTGGAAAAAGATGTATCAGAGGGGACCTATGAGGGAAGAGGGCACGTTAGTGGAGGGAGTTATCCTGAACGAGGATATATACTGTAAGGAACTGGTCAAACGGAGTTCTTTTTCTCAGGTCAGTCAAGATATCTCTTCCTTAGTTTCTTGGTCTCTGCAGCTGTCTTTCCCTCCAATATGTGCTTTTTTTGTCTTTGGGAGCATCAAATAAAGTATGGTAGATAAAGATATTTTCGTCTTGATGAATTTCACTATTGAATCTCCAGACATTTTGCAGTGGGAGTTTTTTCTATGGTTGCTTGTCCTGAAGACCCACTGAGGAGTGAAGACTACAGGGAATCCCTTGGAGGTGCAATTGTAAGGCAAAATATTTCTTTCTTTTGCTAATCTTCATCTTTCAAAGTATCGGCACGTTGGCACATGAGCAATTCTGTGCTCGATACAATGGACAAGCTCATAGCACTGTTTGAACAAGGTGCAAATCTCAGCTCTAATGCACTGATGTGTTTTGTCCTTGCCAACAAGATAAATACAAGCAATTTTTGCTCTAACACTACTGAGCAAATAGTGCTGTCTGGCTGTAAATTGCTTTAAGGGGGAATCAATAAGGTGCATCCACTTTTAATAGCCCATTTGCCAATGTTTTTTTAAATCTATATATAAAGTTTGGGCATGAATGATCATTGTTCATTTTACTTTGTGATATTGTATATAACTAATGCTACAATTCAAGGGCACCGTGAGAAGGTCATGAGGTTTTAAAAGAAAATGACAACTGGACATGGCAAAGGAAAGTTTATTGGTTCACGGGGTTTTGTAATTAATCTTAATAGAGATTTGCTCTGTATAAAATAGCCTTTCTTTTATTGAGTTGTTATGTAGTGGTTTTTTCCTCTGAGGACTCATAAGGAATTTCTTTCTATCCTTCTTTTATAAAGGAAGTTGAGAGGAAAATGAGTTACCCGAGCATGCTGCTTCCCCCTTGGTAACCGCATATTTTCCCACTCCTCCATTTCAGCGTACCCTTTATTACATGCATTTCCATGGCAAATACAATATATCAAAAGGTTGGTTTCCTATCTTGCCTTTCTTTTATAACTAGCTGCATCCAACACTCGCTCCCAGAAAGTACCCAGGGAGTGTTACCGTTTCACCTCCATAAATTTTTGTGAACACATACAAGTCTTATAGGACCAAACTCCTCCTATTGTGGTTTTTTGTTTTGTTCTAGTAGAACTCGCCATTGACTCTGATACCCTATTGAAAGCAAGGATTTCTACTTAAAACTTGATTGCCTATATAGCAAAAGGATTTGTTTCTCACTGCATGGCTGGGAGGGAATGCTCTGGAGGCATTTCTCTGCAGGGTGGACAGTGCTTGGCTGTTCTCAATTTACACGTGCTTGAATTTTGTGTTTCCAAAAATATAGTTTCCATCTATACTGACTGAAGTTTTTCTAATATCTGGGGGGTTTGGGAATCTAATGAAAAGGCATCTGATTTGCGTGTTTTCTGCTTGGTTTTGGTTTTGGCTTTTTTCTTTTTTTTTTAATAAGATCTCTGTTTTCCCAGAAAAAAATTTGCAACGGGATTTGTGTCTGTGTCCCAAAGCAGATGGATGCAGTTAAACAGGAGAACAGCTTTCCCAAGGACCTGGTGCTGAGTTGTTTTGATCACATCCCCCTCTCTCATACCCAGAAGAGAAGGGTCGCTGATCTCTAGGGGTATGTGTTGGCACCTCTGCCTCTCCTCTCAAAAAGTCTGAGGGTATGTGCCACGGTGGCCAGTGCTAAAAAAGGGGTGAAGGCCTCTTATCTTTCCTCCATTCTGCTTAGTCCTTGCCTTTGCTTATAGCCTTGTTTGTATTTGAGATCTGTACTTCAGCGCAGATGTGATAATCTTCACCAATTTCGCCAGCACGTTAGAAACAGATTTTTCCTACAACATCTGGTTTGCGCGCGTGTTTTCTGTTTTATTCCTCCCTTTCTTTCAAATGTTTTTATTACGAACCAGGTGATGAAAACTTTCTTTTTTGAGTCTGTTTTGAGAGCTGGGTACCTTTCGTAGAGTATCCCAGGGCAATAAATCACTTTGTGCTATACAATTGTAACCCCAAATTAGAGCACCGGGGTAACATGGAGGGCTGAATGCCTTAGTCCCAAAGTGTGGGGGAGAAGTATAAGTGATAACTTTTTTTTTTTTTTTTCCTAAATAAGAGGCTATTATAAATAAGTTATGGACAAGACTTGCATGTGAAACAAGTTCATAACCTCCATAATCTGTATTAGGAGGACTATAACGCGAACAACATGGTGGGACTATTCTGTCCACACAGAAGGTATGTGGACAGCTACAATATGTACGTAGCTCTTCAGAAGTTGTATTTTCAGTCTTTAACCCTGCAAGCTTGTACCCAAAGTTGACTGATGTAAAAGTAGACTCTTAGATGGGTTCCTGTGAAGTGGTGAAGAAATGGTTGCCTTTATTTGAATAAGGAGTATGGCCACCTCAGCCAGACAGGCTCAGGTAGCTTTGACGGCACACCTTAAAGGAGATCCTGTAGCATTTGGCCATTTATCAAAATGAAATTAGAACTTTATGTTGCAGAGTTGCCAAAAGACAGTTACAGATTTCCTCTTCCGTAATGTTTAATTTGAAGAGATTTCAAACAGAGATATTTTTTTTTCTGAACTACAGTATTCTTGGTCTCTGTCTTTCTTGCGCTGTTGCAAGTGCTCCATGGTTACCATCAAAATTCATGGCAGGAATAGCAGTGGGAATGTCCTCTTGCTGCTTGCAGCCGTGCTAGAACTAGCCTTCACTATGTATGCTCTTTCTTCAGTGTTTAGTGTTGGATTATATTGGTTTTGTTCTCCTTTCTGCTGTCAGTTTGTTCTTATCCTACATGTCTCTGCAGATGGATATTGCTTGTCATGTGGCACTCTTGCGGTCTTTTGTCCGTCCTTCTTCTACTTTTTGGAACAATCTGTTGAGATGATGTTGAATTGCCATGGCTTGTGGGAACTTTGTTATTAAACTGTGGCCCATATTCTCCCTTCAGGGGTTGAATGAAAAAAAAAAACCAACAACCAGATGGGGTTAATTGACACATGAATAAAAAATTAAGAAATAAATGAACAGGAAATAACCACTGTGCTTATATTGCCTTTTGCTCATTTCCGATTCTTTTCCCTTCGCTATTACTCCCCTGTGATTTCAAGTCTGCCTGGAGTTATTTGGGTTTGGGGCTTTCCCCCCCCCCCCCCCCCACCCCTCCCAACCATGTCCTCTCTGTTGAAGTTGCTGACTCCTGAGTCGCTATAGGTACAGCTATCCCATATAGACCATGCCAAGCCCCTTTTCAGACGGGTGTTTTGGACAGCCCTTGTAAAAGACAAGGAGGGTAATCTGCCAGAGGAGAAGGAAGGATTAGTTTGCTTCCTGGTAACGTTTGCCAGCAGGCTAAACGCACACCTGTGTTGGAAAACAGGGATAGACCAACCAGTTTAGGATTAACTCCATTTTCCTTTTAACGCTTTCTGCTCAAGGAGAACCTCCTAGTGCCTGAAAATATTCATGCTAAAGCTCAGCTAACAACTTGATGGCTTTACTACTAAATTTAAGTGGGGCGTAACTACTCTGAGGTAATCTGTGACTTTTAAAGCCCCAAATTCCAAATGGAAAAAGTAATTTTTATGTTGTCTTAAATGTCTTTGCAGTGATGGTTTGCAGGTGGTCAGGTTTCTTAAGGCCACCAGGTTTCTTAAGTATAGCGCCACTGAAGGAACTTTGTTTAGTGCTTTAAGGTAAAATGAGGAAACTCGTAGGCCAGCAGTTCAGAAATACAAGGAGAAAAAAGGGAAATTAATATCAAGATCGATGTCTTTATTATAGTTTCTTGTAACTGGAGAGATATCTGTTGTAATAACAGGGGATCCTTTCATAAAAGATAAGGTATTCGCAAACATTTACCAGTGTTGTGCATGCAAGTGCATTTTTAATTTTCCATTAAAGAGACCGACCTGGACCAAAAACCTGAACCAGCCTCTTCAGTTGAGGCTCATCATGAATTCAGATACACGAAATGGTCATTGTAGGAGGCGAAAAGCTTGGCTCTAGCTCTTGTCCACTTGCTGCTTCAGGCATTCTTCGTCAGTGAGGTTGAGCTTGCAATCTGAAGGCAGTTGAGTTTGGGGGACGGAGGGGTTTCTCCCAAGCTCGGTCTGCAAGCTCCTCTCTGTTCTGCTCCGTATCTGCAGTAATCTACTTTTTAAAAACGTGTTCTTCTACTTCCTTGAGCCTAAACATCTTCTTTTAAAGATCCCTCAAAAAAAAGACGGAGAATGTTTAAGAAAAGAAAAAAAATCTAGCTGATGTTTGTGTTGTGCCTTAGCTTTGAGACCCAGTAGTGGGCAGATAATTAGGTATGACTTTATTAATTAAACAGAATTGTTTAAGTTAGACTGAAGGGGGGAGGTGTGAATGACTTTACTGCAGCAGCTGTAATAGGGTGCTCTCGAGGCCTACAGGAAAGCTTCTTCTCCTTAGCAAGACATTTTGCATGCTGGTTAATTTTTCCAGAGCCCTTTGGACCAGAAACTGCATTGGAATAGCAGAGTCAGGGGTCTGAAACCACTTGAGAGTGGGTTAGGGAGATGTAGCCCTGGCTGGAGCGCCCTGTGAGTGCCACGCTCCTCTGGCTCCGTGCAGGGACACGCCGTGCTGGTGCCACCCATCCCCGCGGCGGAGGTGCATGGCACCCACGACATGCCCCGTCACTGCTGCACACCCAGCTCCACAAGAGAGGTATGGCATGTCCCGGCATTGACAGGGAGGACTTTTGTCAGGGCATGTTCCTTTAGGTGCTCGGAAGCCTTCAGCCTCAGAACTGAGGAGAGCCTCAGGCTCCCCTCCTGAGTCCGAGGGTCTCCTCTGTCTGAGGAGAGCCACACAGGAGCCTCATGCTCTCGTTAAGCCTTTTGGCAGGCTGGAAAAGTCCTGTGTCTTGTGGGAAACTTTTGTCAGGCATGACTGGAAGGGCAGGGGTGAGGTATGCTGTTATGTATAGTGGCCAAGTCCAGTGGCCAAGTTGTTGGCCACCACTTGTAACAACAAGTCTGTTGTTGTGTACAGTGGCCAAGTGGCCAGTCTATCTTTTGTAGACACTTATCTTACTATCTTTTGCTGTGGTGGCTTTGTGATGAGGTAAACCCCACTTCGTTGCTCCTTGCACAGCCAGTCTCAAGGCTTGTGTTACAAAACCAAAAATAAGAAAAGAATAGCTGAATTATGCAATTTGCAACCTGTTGGCTGGGTGCTGTATCAGATACCAGCTGTTCTTCTATAGCTGGCATGAAGAGGGTGTGAAAGCACCGAGTCCAAATAAACGTCCTATCAAGTGTCCCACCAGAAGTATCCACCACTCCTCCGGTGAGGGGTCTGGAGAAGAAGTCTTGTGAGGAGAGGCTGAGGGAGCTGGGGGTGTTCAGCCTGGAGAAAAGGAGGCTGAGGGGAGACCTTCTGGCTCTCTCCAACTCCCTGAAAGGAGGGTGTAGAGAGGTCGGGGTCGGTCTCTTCTCCCAAGTCCCAGGCGACAGCACTAGAGGAAACGGCCTCCAGTTGCGCCAGGGGAGGTTCAGGTTGGAGATGAGGAACAATGTTTCCACGGAAAGGGTTCTTAAGCCTTGGAATGGGCTGCCCAGGGAAGGGGTTGAGGCACCATCCCTGGAGATGTTCAAAAGACAGGTTGACATGGTGCTGGGGGACATGGTTTAGTGATGTTTTTTTTGTCAGAGATAGGTTGATGGTTGGACTAGATGATCTTGAAGGTCCCTTCCAACCTAGATGTTTCTATGATTCTAATCGTTGTCCTCAACCACGGGCACAGCTGGACCCATTGCCTTCTCCCATGGGATGCTAGCCACAGGCGATAGAGGAGCTGTAGCTTACCCGTCCTCTTGCTCAAACCAAAGAGAGAGGTGGGAGGGTGTCAGCAATGCTCCACCATCGCTCCAGCTGCTGTTTCTCATGGGGAAACCAGCCATTGACTGAGAGGGGAAGGGTCCTGCCCTGCCAGCATTTGGCACTCGCCCAGCGCCTTCTGTGGGATACCACCAGTGCATAATCCTCAATCCTCAACATATTTCTGGCCCCGTATCAACCTCTCTATATGCAACCGATAATGTACCTTTTCAGCGTTACCAACAGCTCATTTTTCCTTGCTGAACATCTGGCGTTGGCATCTCTTTACTTTTTTTAATGTATTGAGGATAGGTATGCTGTGGTTCTGGAAGGAAAGAGAAGCTGCTGAAAGACTCTGCCTGGTTCCTGAGCTACAAGCCAGTGAAATTTTGTGGCAAGCCGGTTCTTGAGCGAAGGCTAATTAGCCAGACCCGGGTGTGGTTCGCCTCTGCCTTCAGAAGTAATATGATTTTCTGTCAAGGGCCGAAGGGATTTTTGGTGCTTTGATGAAAGGACCAGCCAGTTCTTCACAGTCGTGACTCTTTGTGTGAAAAAATTAATACGGCACTGGCCTGGTTATAAAATGAATAAATAACTGGAGTTAGGGTTTGTTTCAGAGGTCATTATGCCCTTTTGTGATGTGGATTATCTGGCTCCGGTTAAATAAACACGACCAGTGCCAACAAGACTGGGGAAAAGAGGAGCTATTTGCCCCTCTGCTTCCCTCTGGTGACCTTGTCTCCTGCCCTGATGAGGTTTCTTTCAGCTGTCTTTTTGGTTTTTTCCCCGGCTGGAAGAGTGTCCACCACATGCTGGTAGGTGCCGTGGCTTTCCTCCAGCACTGACGTACGTGGTCATAAAGCTGTCATCTGAGGTCGGCCTTTGTCATTACTCCTTCCAGTATTTTCATCTCCACTAACTTGGATTTCAAAACAAGGATGGAAAACTGTCTCTGCAACCCGGATGATGAGTATAGTGTTGCTATCTTCATCTGTGAATTGAAGAGACGGCAAGGTTTGCCTGAAAATCGCTCATCAGAAATGAGTGAAAATATCAAATTTCTGTAAAACTCAGGCTGCTGCAAATTAAAGTCCAGGTGGCTACATCCCAGTCTTGAAGCTGATGCTCAGGTGAGGAAGGAAACGTAAACTGAGCATGTTTCAGCACGTGGGTCTAGGTCCATCAGGCCCTGCTAGTGGAGCCAAGGCTGGGACAAGCCTGGGGGGAGCTTGGTCAATGGCTTCAGCTCTTGGCTAAATGAGTGCATGTTTTGGGGCTTTCACCACGGGACAATGAAAGTGTGAAACATCTCAGTGAGTGACTGTTTGAAGAGAGTAGGTTTTTTTTCCCTGTTTTTTCTGAGAACTGTGAACCAGGACAGTGGAAACCCATCAAACCCATCCGTGGGTTTTAACCCTGGCTCTCAGTTGATGACATATTGTCCAACTGCAGTTCAGCCTAATGGCATGAAAAGCAAAGGTAAATGAAGAGGAAGATTAAAGAGGTGAAGAAGAGACCTGCACTACTTTTTTTTTCTTTTTTTTTCTTTTTCTCCCCCCTCCCCTCAGCCTGTGAGCTGGGAAGACTGTAGGGGTAGGGGCCGGGTAGATATCCATGGGTAGATATCCATCTTGCTCGTAGGCGAGAGCCACATCTCCTTTTAAGGACTCTGTTGTACGTGAAGTGCTTTAATGAATGGTGGGAGTTTTCTACTGGAAAAGACAAAAAAAAAAAAAATTAAGGTCATCCGTACAGTTGAAAAGTAATATATTTTTCTGCTTTAGTCAGGGAAAGTTCGTACCCAACATTCAGTCTCCATTTAACTGATTATTTCCATATGGACTGACTTTTTGCTCTCAACTGGTGTTAGTCCAGCTGAAACCTAAGCAGGTCTTAATTTTCGTGCTTCCCGCTGCAGAAGAAGCACCTCTCTTTGCCTGTGCATTAATTGCAGATTAGTTCAGAATCTGTATCCTTTTTGGAGGTATTGCTTTAACTGTGCTTAAGAGCAAGTTACTGAAATTGCTACTGGGCTGTGGCAGCGGAGTGGGGTCAGCACCAAACAGGAGCCTGTCCAGCATCCCAGCAAAATTCTCTGCATCTTGTTGATTGTTTAAAGACATTTCCTTTTATTTTTTTTTTTTTCCTTTTCAGTATTTAGAACACAGATGAAATTTAGACTAAACTAGGAAATTAATAGAAATATTTACAATTGCAGTTGAAATAATTTGTGGTGTTAATACAAAAGTAAACATTCCCAAGAAAGGATCGGAAAGCAGGATTATATTTTAAAAAGAAATACCCAGCATATTCTTTTCGTCCCATCTCCCAACCTGTCATTTGTGTTTGTCTCTCCCAAATGCCAGGGACTCTTTGCCTGTTTATTTAGATTAAATAAAACATACAGCTCTATATCTTTTTCAGATTGGGTCAGAGACCGTAACTGGCTCAATCTGTAAAGCGTAAATGAAAAAATATAAATATTTTAGCAAGTGAGCAGCTGCTGTATTTTCACTTCTCGCTGCGTGCACTGTTCTTGAAGGGAATGGGAAGGGAAATTGGGCTCAAGGGGAAGGAGGGAGGAGAGATGGTATGTGAAGAGAGACTGAGAAAATGCGTTAAAATGACACATCTTGAGAGAATCTGTTTGAACGGTGGAGATTTACAAAGTTTTGTCCTACTCCATGGCAACTTGGGTACACAGATCAAACATGTCATCGGAGTAACATCGGGCAGGTAAGCCTCATGCCAAAAAAATGAGCGAGCGAGCGACGTGAGGGGGCGGGTGAAGCTGAAAGACTTGCGTGACCTCTGCTTGCTGAACATCAGCAGCAGGCCTGGCGGAGGTGGGAAGAGGATTCCGTGCCCATCGTGGGCTGCCGTTAGCTACAGCTGGAGATTTCCAGCTAGAGATTTATCCTGGGCTGCATAGGGAAGAGTGTGGCCAGCAGGTAGAGGGAGGTCATTCTCCCCCTCTGCTCTGCCCTGGGGAGGCCACAACTGGAATCCTGCGTCCAGTTCTGGGCTCCCCAGTTCAAGAGAGACAGGGAACTGCTGGAGAGAGTCCAGTGTAGGGCAACAAAGATGATGGAGGGATTGGAGCATCTCCCTGATGAGGAAAGGCTGAGAGAGCTGGGGCTCTTGAGCCTGGAGAAGAGAAGGCTGAGGGAAGATCTTATGAATGCTGATAAGGATCTAAAGGGTGGGTTGAAGGGGGATGGAGCCGGACTGTTTTCAGGGGTTCCCAGTGACAGGACGAGGGGCAACGGGCACAAGCTGGAACATGAAAAGTTCCACTCCAATCTGAGGAAGAACTTCTTTGTGGTGAGGGTGGCAGAGCCCTGGAAGAGGCTGCCCAGGGAGGGTGTGGAGTCCCCTTCTCTGGAGATCTTCAAGCCCTCTCTGGATGCCGTCCTGAGTGATGTGCTCTGGGCAACCCTGTTTTGACAGGGGAGTTGGACTGGATGATTTCTAGAAGGTCCCTTCCAACTCTGACAATTCAGTATTCTGTGAATATTCCCACACTGTCCCATGGTCTGCCATGTATGACCAGAATGCGTTACTCTGTGTTGACTTGCTGCTTATTTTCCAACATATTCTAAGGTTTTGGGGCTTCTTTTCATTTATTTTTGCTTATATATCTTACTCGTTTATGCTGTGATAGTGCTGATGTCCCCAGCCATTGATGTAGTCTCTGTTATGTCAGAAACTAAAACTGAAGTGTTTGCGTGATTTTGGGTGCTTTAAGACCTTTTTGAGCAACACCAGGAGTCTTAGATCATTTCTAATACATCTTGATTGACAGGGCCTCCCTTGAATGGAAATTACGGCGTGAGATCACACTGAGACACTGTAGATTTCTCATGGCTGCTTAGCACATTCTCAGCTCAGCGTAATTCTTGAGCTTGTACCGCTCAATAGATGCCATTATCTTAGCTCAGTGGGTCTATCTGAATTGACAGATTAATGACAAATTGTCTGGTTTTGTTCAATTTCATAGTTGACTTTAGGAATTAACAAAGAAAAAAAGAGATGAGCTGACTTCTTAAAATAGTCTTTATTGAAGCTTAATGTCCCCTGCAGCTAGAGAATGTACATGAACTGAAATGGGAAAGCACGCTTCTCCGTGACGTTATTGGAGTTAGTGGATTAGTGCAGCTGAAACAAGAATTTGATGCGTGAAATTCTGACTGTGTAAAACTGGGTCTTGACTATCTGCAAGTGAGACAGTCGGGAGGCAAGCTCCTGTTATTTTGATTTCTGGGATAGGTAACCAGCGGTCTCAGGCGTGATCAGGGTCTCCCCTTAGCAAAGGTAGGGTTTATGCAGGTAATGAAGTACATCCCTGAAGATCCCATTCTAGGTCAACCCATGGAAGCGCCTGTAAGGAAAGGAGGGATGAGACATGCTCTCATGGCCCATAGTCCTAGAGCAAGTGCAAGAGCTGCGTTTAGTGTCAGAGTCAACTTCCCAGGGTGAACATTGGAAGCATATTCCCCTTTCTGCTCTTCTCCCTCTGGCATGTTGTTCAGGTTGACTTGAAGAGACCCAGTAGCTTGGGTCTGCCATGTTTTATGTGACACTTCGGTTCCTGATGGGACATGGCTGCCTAAGTTATATTAGAGCTCCAGTGGGCTGGAAACGAAGCTAACCATAAAAAGGAGCACAAGTTTCTCCCTGTGCCATCAAACAAGGAGGGGAGAGGGGAACAATACAGGAAAGTTATAGGGGAGGAGACGACATCCTCCTCCCCTACTTTAGCTTCCAATGACACTTCTGTAAAAAAACAGGTAGTTTTGACTGTATTCTTCCGCTTATTTTCCTGGCTGCATTTGTGTGCATTTCTATCCTTTACCAAAACATGTTTGAAAATGATAGCTGGTTGTAAGCTCCTCTCAAAGCTTTCCATTAGGTGCCATCAATGCCTGACCCTAGCTAAATTCCAAATAATACCTGAAGCAACATTACTGCTTTAAAATATTAAGTAATTAATTACCAGTAGCAACTCACTGTTTGCCCTAACAGAAGGCAGAGGAGGAGCAAGCTGGGCACCATGAGGACATCACAATTATGTTACCAACATTTCCAGCCCCTTCATCTGGGCAGTGCGAGTGCGATGAGAGAAAATATTTGTCCACCCGGGGGGGGCAATTCAAGTGGAAATCATCTTCGTTTGTTTGGTTTGGTTTGTGGGTTTCTTCTTCTTTCTTCTTGAAAGCATTGTTAATTCAAACAAATGATGAGAAAGAGGAAAAGATGGTTCCATCCTTCTCTGAGATAAACTGAGGCTTTTTTTGTTCGTGAGAGATGCAGCATCCTTGCAACTCAAGAGACTACGGGCAGTTTTAAGGCAGTTTTTAGGCAGTGAATGGTAAACAGGTGGCTGATGTTAAATAAAGAGAGCAAGGAAGGGAGCCTGTGGTTAAAGAATGATGGGGTGAGGCTGGGATACTTCTGCCGGGTTCCGAAAGTGGGCTCTCATTGTTTAGTCTATGCTGTGTCCAAGAAGCTGGGTCCTTGTGTGACAGACCAGCTGCTCAGCTCCTTCAAGTAGCAAATTTAGCAACATAAATGCAGAATATTAAGGTTTTGTAAGAATAGTGCCTTGTTTATGTAAGCTGTTGTACTATTCTTCATACACTCGGCACAAAGTTCTTTGGGGCAGTGGATGAGCAGGGTGTTTGCTGCTGCTTTCCTAGCAGGCTCACTTCCCATGAATGAGTGGCATCATCTTTTTATAGTTATGCTGCACTTCTGAGCAGCTAAATTTTAGCTGAATGAACCTAAGAGGAGGTTAGAAAGCATCAGAAATTGATAAACCTTCCAAAACGAGGCACTGATCTTACTATATGGTTCATTGGAAAAAGCACCTTTTTCTACCAAGACCTTTTCCAATAGTTTATCTATCCAAGAAATGAAACCAATCCTTTGCTTTTTTAACCTAAGACAGCATCTTTTGGTTCCTCTTTGGTTAGTTTCCCCAGCATTTATGGTGCCTTTGGTATTTTAAGGGGTAGGAAAATTTCAAAAGAATGAGTGATTTGATCCCCTTTATTTAATACTCGATCAGGGAGGACACCTTCTTGTCCATGCCAGAGATGACTCCATCTTGCCGCATGGGTGGGGAAATGTCCAGCAGTTCCCTGCAGCTGGAGATGTGTCGGGGCCAACCTAGGGATGGGGGCAAAAGCAAGAGTCCTCTTAATCGTGACTCTGAAAACAAGTTGTTATGTCTGCTTCCTCCTCTTCTTGAGAATGAGTGGGCTGGGAGACAGCACACACAAGCTCATCTCCTCAAGAAAGCCTTCTAAGCTGGTGCCAGCTGCTGGTTCCACTGGTGCCCATTGAAATCGCAGCCAGGGCAGGCTCATCCCTGCCAGATGAAAACTTGAGGGTGACTCAGGTTCGGGGAGGAAAGTGAAAGGTGTGGAGCTGATTGTCTCGGTGGGATGAAGAGTATCGGTGTAGTGGACAGAGGTACCTATCGGCTGCTCCGAGGCATGGTGTGACTGAACATTGGTGGGTGATGGAGGTGATCCATCATTGCTCGTGTCATTCACAGGAATGGTATTTGTTGCTAAGAGCAGTCAGTGGGACTGTGGATATATAAACTAGCTTTGAGTTACTCTCTGTGCTCTGCGTGCTGTGGTGTTGTCGTCCTGCGTTGCAATGTGTTACTGGCGTCCTTTCTTCTTGTGCTTCCCTCCTTCAGTGAACGCAGAAAACTGCCGAGCTTTTAATACCAGTACTTGCAACAAAAGGCAGCACGCAAATACATTGGGGTGTGGATTTAAGTGTGTTTTCTGGAGCAGGTTTTTTTTGAGGGTAAACATTGTTTACTAGTTAGTTCTGGTCAAAGCCGAATAGCAGTTCCTGTATGTACTTGCAAACCCTTATTTTCCATTGTCAGCACTGTCAACTGATGACACTTGACATTTTCTTTAAAGCCCAGTGTCCTGGAAGCAAGTGATTAAATGACAAAATGAGTTATAAAAAGCCTCACAAACCCAAACAAGCCCACCCAAAATGCTGGGTTTAGCCTTCCTGCTTGCGGAGAATGTTTTGAAATAAGACATCAGTGCTTCCTGGGGCTTAAAAAATAAATAAATACAGCTATCTCCACATTTATTATCATACGTTTATTGTTATAAAACTCCTTTCTGAAGGCCTGTTTACTTTATGATTTCTGAAAAGATCTAGGTGATTGTACTAATCTATTCAAAGATGTAGGGGTTTTCTTCCAATTAGGCCTAACTTCTGTTAATAATACATGTATGTATAATTCCCAAATGTTTCTTAATCCATATAATAGCTGCAGTTCTCTTCTTATAGGTTCGAAATTTCCCCATTTGAAATTAGGTTTATTTAATTGTGGTTGGATTAGGCCACAGGAGTGTGTATCGTGGAGCAGCCTCGGAGGCAAGATTTTTGTCATACCTGGTGGTGGTATCGAGCAGGGTGGTGAACCAAGCCCAAGCAACGATCTCCAGAACTAGTTATTTCAACATGACAGGGTGTGCAAGCTCCTGCGTAGACTCACTTTTGTGTTGTGTTGCCCGACTCCCGATTTCTGCCGGGTTGCTCGTGGCTTGATGTTTCTGTCAGCTCTGAATATGAGCTGTGATTCCTTGTTTATGGTCAGAAGAAGGATGAGCACAAGGAGACAGAGATGGCTGGGAAGGGGGATTGTTACTGAGAGAGTCCAGCCTGGCGTTGGACTGGTTTTTTTCCCCCTGTTTTTTGGCCAGCTCCAGCACTGCAGAGATGAGAGCAGGACTTGGCAGCCGTTCAGGGCTAATGTGCCAGACTGTATTTTCCTTTCCCAAATTAAGCATGCTGGTAGCGTGTCTGCGAGAGGTAGTGGCTCCTGGCTCCAAGCTCTTGCTGAGTTTGGAAATCGCTGGAAGCCAGGAGGTATTGCGTGCCAGTCAAAACTAGCCTTCGCACCACAGCCTGCCAGCTTGGTCTAGAGCATCCTGGAAATGATGGAGAGCCCTATGTGAAGGCTCATTTTAAAGATGTTTTACCTTCCCTGGGCTCAGACTTTTCCTCCTCCACTCCCCGTGAACTTCTAAATAATTCCTGTATGTGCTCGCTTCATGGTAGCATACTTTTTTCTGTCCAGACTTTTGCCTCTGAAGTGAGGGCGCAGACATGATGTTATCTGTCTCTCAACCCACCCAACTGGCTAGTCAATGAGCGAGAGCCACAGCTTCTGATGGGTCTGATTGTGGGCTGGCTCACTTTCTGCAGGGTGCTAAAGAGATGCTTTACTCCCAGTCATAGAATCATAGAATTGTCCAGGTTGGAAGGGACCTTTCAGATCATCCAGTCCAACCATCAACCTCACTCTGATAAAACCCATCACTAAACCATGTCTCTAAGCACTAGGTCAACCCGGCTTTTCAATCCTTCCAGGATGGGGCATCAACCCCTTCCCTGGGCAGCCCATTCCAAGGCTTAAGAACCCTTTCCGTGGAAACAGAGGGTCTCCCCTCAGCCTCCTTTTCTCCAGGCTGAACACCCCCAGCTCCCTCAGCCTCTCCTCACAAGACTTTTTCTCCAGACCCCTCACCAGCTCCGTTGCCCTTCTCTGGACCCGCTCCAGCCCCTCAATGTCTTTCTTTGTGGTGAGGGGCCCCAGACTGGACCCAGCCCGCGAGGTGAGGCCTCACCAGTGCCGAATATCTCCAAGCCCAGGTCCCATGTCATTCTAATTCTTATGTGCTTATACTTTCCAGCCTTTTTTAGTCCTTGTGGTCTCCAAAAATGCTTTTTCTAGCGGAGTTGCAAGCTTCAGAAGTATTCTCCAGCCTGCTGAGGCTTCATCCAGCTCTCCTTTCCTTCCATCCCTGCAAAGTGATACTTGCAGGCTGTGATGCACAAACCTTTGCTGAACCTGGGGTAGCAGCTCAGCAGCTGGTGCAGCTGCTTCTGGGGTTCCTGAGCGCTTACAGATAAAGAGCAGCGTTGGTATCTTAATCCCAGTCATCAGACCCAACCTTTAATTACTGTGGCTCTGAGCTATGCCCCTTCACTCCTTCTGTGGTGTTGAACCTGTGGCAACTAGAAGCCGCTTGGCAAATGCTGATGCTCTCCCGTTATAATACAGGGGTGCAATGTTGCTGTGCTGCTTGCGGTGCTCAGGCCAGTTGTGAGTGCTTGTGCCTGGCTGATGAGGCATGTTTCAGGCTCTGCAGCCTTGCTGGTTGCATGGTGTAGCTAAAAAAAAAAAAAAAAAATAATCTTTTTCTGGGTTTTTCTTTGGCTTTTGCTTTCGATTTACCACTGCTGTGGTGTTGGTGTTTGTCATTGATCTGCAGCTGGCTTCCTTTTATTCAAATTAGGTGTATAAATGAAAAGTGGGAGGAGTGAGCGTAATAGTGAGATCACGTGAATTCTCCCCCAGCGTGGGAGCTCCCTGAGCACTTTTCAGGTTAACAAAGCAAACTTGCTAAGTCCAGTTGCTATTTTTGTAAGGATTCATCCATCCGTTCCCATGTTCTGTCCCCAGCCCTCTGAAGCTTTAGTCCAAGCAGAAGCTACCTCTGATGTTCTGGGTTATCTTTTTCCACACAGACTTGTCAGCCTCTTCCCTTAGCCATCCGCAAACAAACACGGGAATCAAATTCCGCTCCATTTACAAGTGGGGCCAGCCTCATTGATTTCAGTGGGGCTGCAGCAGACATAAGTCAGCGGAATATTTGCTCCGTGTTTTGCTAAGCTGTTGGCAGAGGGCGGATTTGTGTAAGCTCACCAGGGCAGAGATTGTCCTTACATGAGAAAAATAACACTTGGTGCAACGGTCCCTAATTGGCTTTCTTCAGAGGTGCAGCAATAACAAATACACTACCCCCGGGTTACCAGCACTTGGAAGGATAACCTCATCCCTGTCTCTTCACCCAGATGTAAGGGGGGAGATATATTTAGAATAAAACCATTTCCCCCCACTAGCACCACATACAAACAAAGCTCTGCAGTTGTAGAAATACTTGAGGCAACTCATTCCCACTGGGTTTGGTAACTGGGGAGGAGCACGGTGGGAACAGCTTGGAAGAAAATCTTCAAAGGCTGGTGAAGGCCAGTGGGGCCTTTGCAGTGGGAGTGCTGTTGCCAACTTTATCTTTCATAAAACCATTCTGACACTTGCGATCTGAAAGAGAGAATCAGCAGGTAGAAAGGAAGAAAAAAATCTCTAAGAGTTTCCCTACCTTTCATTCCCCTCTGTGCCCAAGTTTTCCAAACTATCCTTCTACTAGATGAAGCCACCAAAATTGAATGAGCTGTGGAAATTCAGAAGCTAAAATTCACAGTACTTTCGTCTTAAGCCTCTGCTTACCCCCATGGGAGACCCTTAGAGATGCCCCCTGTGAACTTGATAGCTTCTGAACATACTTTGAGAGCCCGTTGAACTATCTGAGGTGCCAATGCAAGATGCCTCTTGCAAACAGGCTGCAGATATTTGCAGCGTTGCCTCTTAAACAACTTGGGCAGCACCAAAACTTTGCTACAAGCCAGAAATATTCCTGTGGGTGAAGGATAAACCATCAAGGGCTGTTTGATTTCTTACAGAATCATAAAATGGTTTGGGTTGGAAGGGACCTTCAAGATCACCGAGTTCCAACCCCCTGGGCGGGGACACCTCCCACCAGACCAGGTTGCTCCAAGCCCCATCCAGCCTGGCCTTGAACCCCTCCAGGGATGGGGCAGCCACAGCTTCTCTGGGCAACCTGGACCAGTGTCTCACCACTCTCAGAGTGAAAAATTTCTTCCTAATATCTCATCTAAATCTCCCCTCTTTCCATTTAAAACCATTACCCCTTGTCCTGTCACTACACTCCCTGACAAAGAGTCCCTCCCCATCTCTCCTGTAGCCCCTTCAGGTACTGGAAGGCCATTGTACGGTCTCCCCGGAGCCTTCTCTTCTCCAGGCTGAACAACCCCAACTCTCTCAGCCTGTCTCCACAGCAGAGGTGCCCCATCCCTCTTGATCATCTTCGTGGCCCTCCGTGGACCCACTCCAACAGGTCCGTGTCCTTCTTGTGCTGAGGACTCCAAAGCTGGATGCAGTACTCCGGGTGGGGTCTTCCCATACAGCTTCCCAAAACATGAGTTGAAAACAGTCTTTGATTACTTTTTCCCCCCTATTTGTACCTCCCTTTGAAGAACTATGGCCAGAAAACATATAGGTGACACCTGCTCTCCAAGTAGCATCCAGGTAGCTCCACTGTCCGCCCACCCACCGTCATGTTGGCAACCCCTCTGAATCTGGTCTTATTTATTCTACCATTTTCTTCAAGGCGTGAAGAGCTGAGTGTGCGAGAGGAGACGAGGTCGTGGGCTCTCAGAAATACCCTCGACCGTGCTTCAGCTCCCTTGCCCTGAGCCTGCGAAGTCTACTTTAGCACTGGGAGTCTGTTTCCCCCCTGCCTCAGTGCAGTTCAGCTTCAAGCAACAGGCGCTGGGTGAAACTCCCTGCAGAGCAGCTTTTGCCAGCCGCAAAGACCATTAAATGAGGTGCGTGGGGCTTTCAAAGGCCCATGTTCTCACTGCCCTGCTGCTGCGGAGCCCCTCTTCAAAAGGCCGTAAGCGCATTACGTGCTAATCCCAATTAAATTCAAAATATCCCTGGGTGTTTACCGCTGTTACCCTCTCTCTTTCCTTCTTAATTGCGTTGTAGCTGAATACCTCTGTATCCACACTGGATTATTCATGAATAGCATATTGAGTTGGGCTCTTCTGCGTTGCGCAACAGGCATCTGCTGTTACAGGGTGGGTGCAGTCTGAGGCAAGAAACTAATCTGTATGTTTCAAGTCATTGATCTTGTCATGAACCAAATAATAAGAGTTATTTGGGTTTGGTTTTTTGTTTTTGGATTGTTTTTTTGTTTTGGTTTTTTTTTTCTATAGGTATGTGGTTTCCCGGTGAGGTGTGCAGCTTTGTAGGATAAAAGCACGGTAAACAAGATCCGTGACCGATCAATATTGATTTTGGAGATTATTTGAACATCTACTTACGTACACGACGTAGATTTACATACCCTGATGCTTTGGGAGGGAAACAGTCGACACTGTGTAAAAGAGCACCACCGAATTCTTTGGCTGCAGTAATGTACGGTGCGGGGGCAGAATATTGGGGGGAGGGAGGATCAGAGGGAAGGAAACCCACCTGTTTTGGCTTGTTTTGTTAAACCTCTGTACCACAACTTCATCCCTGGTCCCTGCAGAGCACACAGGGGCTGCCCTTGGGGTGGTGGTTGGCACTACAGCCGCCACGCAGAGGCAGAGGAGGGGTCCCCGTGGCTGCAGGCACCTACACTCCGGGGGTAGCTTCTTCCTTGCGGTTCTTCCGGAGATAAACCAAATTTCAGTTTCTGCAGCTATTGCAATCTGTCAGGTGCTACATGGGTTTCTTTTTTTTTTTTCTGTCTTTCTTTTTTTCTTTTAAAAAAAAAAAACAAACCAGCCTGCTCATATGTTCTTTTAAGTTGTAGGGAAATATTGTTAAAGCCGGTTTTACCATCGTTTCACCCGGTGCAATGGGGAGGAGGTGCAAACACCACCAGTATGGAAAATAAATACTGCAGGTTATTTCATAGAATCATAGAATGGGTTGGGTTGGAAGGGACCTTAAAGATCATCGAGTTCCAACCCCCTGCCCTGGGCAGGGACACCTCCCACCAGACCAGGTTGCTCCAAGCCCCATCCAGCCTGGCCTTGAACACCTCCCCGGAGCCTCCTCTTCTCCAGGCTGAACAACCCCAACTCTCTCCGTCTATCTTCACAGCAGAGGTGCTCCAGCCCCTCTGATCATCTCTGCGGCCCTCCACTGGACCCATTCCAACAGGTCCATGTCCTTCCTGTGCTGAGGACTCCAATTTTCATCAGGTGGTTCACATGGATGCGTCTCCCAGAGATTTTAATGAGCGGCCCGTGCTGGACAAGGAGAATAACCACGTACACAAGTTGGGGGCAGGCTCTGAGGAATAGAAAGAGCTGCTTTTGGGGTTAGTAATATTAAAACTGATCAGCTTTGCTTTTCGTTTATGGGTAAGAAGAACCTTTTCTCGTAAACAGGATGGAAATTGAAACTCCAAGAACCTTGCAAGTCACAGTGCCATTTTAGGGTCTGAGGGGGATTTTAGAAGAGGAGGAGCAGGATGGTTTTGCTTATTTTTGACTTTTAAGTCCTCAGAGAGGTGGGGTCTTGGATGCAGCAAAGCCTGCAGAATGGATCTGCTTTCTGACACGGGCACCTTCCTATACTGTCATGGGTTTTACTTGAGCCCATATGAAGTGGCCGCTGGTGGGGACTGCTCCAAAGAGGCTCTCAAGGCAGGTTTTGCCCATTTTCCCCTTTAGTTTGAGGGGAACGGGGATGTTTCTCCTGACCTGCTCCAAAGTAAATCCCGTACCATTAAAAGGACAAGGCTACACGTCCCGGCTCATGCTGCCAGGTATAACAAGGTACCTGGGATGGGCAAGCTGCTGAGCTCTTAGGGATATGGGTCAGTTGGTTGGAGGGTCTAGGGGAGTCAAAGCTGCTTCAGCCGAGAGTGAGGATTGGAAGGAAGGTATCGAGCACGGGTTTGCGAGGTTAAGGTACGCTGACTGTGTGCATAGATAAAAAATGAAAAATTCATGTCAGCAGTTGGCCAGCGGTTTATTTGGATTCTGTGGACTTTTTTGCTGAATGTTTAGGGCTTTGTGTAGATTTTTTTTGGTTGTTTTTCCTCTCTTCATCATCTCCATTAGCTAAGCCACTTTCTTAAATGTTTCTTGCTGCTTTTCGTTTTAGAAGCCCTTTGAATTGAATGGAAGTTGTTTTCTCTTTCCCCTTTTGCCAGCCGTGGCTACGCTCCCCCTAACTGGCTGGAGGAAACCTTTGCTTCCTACCCAAGCCGACCCCGGGTAACCCTGCTGCAGCTGCTCACACGAAAAGCCTGGGATTTTCTCAGTACAAGCTGAAAGGCACATGCAGGAACACTTTCTTTTTTTTTCCTTCTTTTTTTTTTTTTTTTCTCTCTTTTTTCTTTCTTTTTTTTCTGACTAACAAAAACCCGCTGGGGAACTGGAGGATATCCCATTTGGTTTCATTCTGGAGGTCTAATGAATTGCAAAAGTTAAAGAGGAGGAAGAGTTTTTTAAATGAATCTCAACTTTGGTTTTTTGGGGGTTTTTATTTCTTTTTTTCATTTGTTTTTTTTTTTTTTTTAATTCGGGGTTTTCTGTAGCCTAAGCTGGCAGGAAGAGAGGAGACTCTCCAGTGAGAAATGTAGCAAGGCATATCAGTGTGTATTATTCTATTAAGTTTTAACCAAAGTTAATCAAAGTGCCCAGGGAAGAGTGTTTTATATGGAACAGTGTTATTTATATTATATATAAATAACCAAATAATAGTTATTCAACTAACAGAGGTTAGTTAAATAACCTCCATTACTTTATTTAAAATGTTTCTAAGTACAGTGTATGAGAAGTTGACACAGTAGAGTAGAAGATACAGACAGTGAATTAAATGCCAGTATAATTTATTGTATACGTATTATATATGTATTTAGGAAACTGCTTCCAAGACCATTTTCCTCACCCACAAAGCTGACTTAGGGAATGCTTGCTCTGCCCCCCCCATTCATAGCCTTCTCCTGTAGTTTCCCACTTCTACCCCGTGCCCATAACACGGTTCATAGGGCTGGACTAGATATCAGGTCTCTGGTCATTTGGTCAGAGTAGTTAATTTGTGTTTAAGGCAATAATAAGAAGAATAAGAATGTTTTTCTTTTGGGAGTTTAGAGAGAGGCTAGAGGATATAGCCTAGCACATTTTTAGGGAAAATTATTGTAGAACTATTACCAAAGTGGGAAATCCCGCCATGTCACGGGCGGCACATGGGATGTTAAATCCCATCAGCTGTCCCCAAAATAGGCAAGAACTTTAAGCCTTGGATCCCTTTTGAATCCGACAGTGAGGTGGTAGGGTACGGGCTGGAACAGAGGGCAGATTTGCTGGTGGTACCCAAGTGTTTTCACTCCCTGGGAGCTCAGCACGGCTCCTTTCTCCCCGACACTCTTCGTGTATACAGACATAGGCTTATAACCTGCATTACCTCTTTCTCTCCATGTGCAAAGAGGACCAACCTGAGCGTACCAACAAAACAAGCACAGCCAGATGAAATACAGATATTTATATTTATGGCACTTTCTGTGGTGTAGCTGCTGCATGTACTGCTGCTGGATGGAGGAAGGATTTGAATGTCCCAGTATCCTGTGACCTACTTAGGGAATTGGAGTAGCTTAAGATTGCTGTTCATTAGCGAGAGGGATTTTAATATCTAGAAGAACATGATGACTAACACAATGGAATTTTTATAATAGCAGTTACATATATTTGCAATAAATCACCCTTGTCTGTACAGCGGTGTTTCTGTGAAAGTGTGTAGTGAGCCCTGCTTTCTCAGTTTTGAGCACCCTTTGACAGCGTTTAGTGTTCATCCAGCATCTTCTGCTTTCTGAGGAGATACAGCTCCATTTAGACATTGGTAGGCCTTTTTAGAAAGACAGCCAGCATCCTTTGATGGGAAGCGTATGATGCCTGTGGAGGAGACTCGCCTCTAATTGAGATAGTTTTTGTAAGAAGAGCCGCAGTTCAAGTGGCTGCTCTTAAACCCTGCCGTTTGATGCCCCCGATAATCGTTTCGTGATTACTGTGCCGTCCACAGCACTTCCTTCTAGCATTGAGTATAGCGAGATGGTATGACAGCAAAGACAAACTGCACAGTTTTCCGAGGGGCCGACTATATCCATACGTTGCATTTCTGGCAGAGCTTGCCATAAATTCTGCAGGCCTGCTGTGCCGTGCAGGCTGCCAGCTAATGCCCTCTCTTGTTGGGAGCGTCTTAGGCGCAATTTTTCTTCTGTTTTCCCGTCGCTTTGTTGCTAGCAACAGTTTTGGGAGTGTTGAAAGAAAGAAAGTGCTTAGAGAGAAGTCTCTTAAAGCAAAGCCAAGCGATCCCTCTTCGGCTCTGACCCTCGCGAGTTTAGCCCTCGGTGCCCCTTGCCCGCATTGCACCCTCGGTGGGATCGTTCTGAGGCAAACGCTTTATTTGTTAAATGTTATTTTTGGCGTCTTTGTTGTGTTTTCGTTTGAAACATTTCGCTTGCAGCCTTTGTTGCATTTTCGTTGAACCCAAAAGCTGCTGCTATGCACGGGAGTAGCCTTCGTCTTTGATCTCGATGGTAGTCGTGACGCGCAAGTTGTGGGAAAGAACCAGAATCGATGAGAACGATGCTCTTTCTTTTTTTTTATTTTTGAGTATTATTTGATATTATTCATGTCTGTGGTATGAAGGAATGCCTGTTTGGGCTGCAGCAGCTCTCTGTTTCCCGGGCAGGAGCTGGTGTATGCCGGCACCTGCTTTTGTTTCGGATCCTTTCAGCTCGGCTGCTCCCGCTTTCCTCCCCCCATCCTTTGGCAGAGGCAAAGCTCAGGCAGCATCGCCCTGCCCCTTCGCTCGGATTAAAATCCCGCCGCCTATTAGTTCACAGGGGGGACTCTTTCCAAATCCTTAAAAGGGTTATTGGCAGAGCCTCAGCCGGTACAAATCGGCACGGTGCCCTTGCTTCTCGGTGGCCGTGCCAGCTGAAGGTGCTGGCTGAGGAGCCCCAACCATTCCTTATCCCTCATTTCACCTGACTGTGTTGGGTCTGGAAAAGGGTTTAATTTGCAATGGCAAAACCTCCTGGAAGAAGAGGGGTGTCTATTCCACGCTGTATGTAATGCACGGGTTTTTTCTTCGCGGGAGCCATCCCGGGGCGCGGTGTGTTTCTGCAGGGAGAGCAGACGTCTGCCTCTTTGGCCATATGTGGTGGAGGCTCAAGTGTTTTGCTGCTGACTTGCTCTAGTCCTGGTAGATGACTTAAAAAGGCCAAAAAAAAAAGGGGGGAGGGGGGGAAAGAATCTTCTTACCCCAGGTTTAGATACCCTGAGATACGATTTATACTCTGGTCCAAACTGAGCTGGGGTTACCCTCTGCCTTTGGTGTCCCAGCTGCCCATGGGCTTTGCTGCCCCTGTCTCGGGGGTGTCAGAGGTAATGGGTGGTGGGTCTCCAGCCCCTACAGCTGGGCTGGCCTCATCCTTTAGGTGGTAGTTATCAGTCATCAGGCTACAGCCAGCCATCGGCCAGCCCGGCTGGCTCACAGGGAGGAAGGGCAAAGAGACCATCGGGGCCTTAAGTATAATAAACCATCCCAGCGAAGCCTTCCAGAGGATGGGGAGTGAGAGCCCGTCGCTGCTGCCTTTCCCACAGGAAAGGAGAAGGGAGGATGCTAAGCACCTTTCAGGAATGTGTTTAACAGATCGCAGGAGCCCGCGCTGCTGACAACTGCAATTGCCGTTTGGGAACTGATACGGTCCCAGAAGTTCGGTGTCGCATGACAAATTGCTTGTGAATGAAAATATCTCCTAGATAAAAGTGATACGTTTTCAAGCGAGCACTGGGTTTGGGAAGAAAAATAGCAGTGAACGAAACCCTCCCCTGGTGCTGCTTTGATTGCTTCGTCCTGTTCCCAGCGAATTATAACCTGGCTGACATTGAACAGAAGTCCAACTGTTCCTTCCTATCATCTTAACACAACCAAGGTTTAGGGTTGTTTGGAGCTGAAGGTGATGTGAGGCTCCACCAGTGTGCCTGCTATGTAGCAGGGAGATGTCAAAAGCAGGTTGGAAGGTCCAGGTTGCCATTAAATTGTGCAAAAGTGACTCAACTACGTAGAAATAATTTTAATTACTCCAGCTCTGCTATTGGGATGAATAACCCATCTTTCTGGATTTTCTTTTGAATGGGGGCTCATTTTACACCCCAGAATACTTCTGCTCCCTCAAAGTCTTCTGTTGCTATTTACACTTATGGTCTTCCTGGCATTATATGCTTCCAGGCTGTTTGGAGAAAACCTCTGTGACTGTGAGTCATGGTATAAGATGTTTTCACTTTACACCATCCCTACAAGTTGACTGCAAGCAGCAGCAGAACAGCTGAAGGAAGAACTAACTGTCTCCTGTGTTTGCAGAGCTCCTCCCTCCCCCTTTGTATGTATAAAAACGAACAAGAGGGAGCCGGG